>OZ019966.1:3770861-3995646 GCA_963970385.1 Theonella swinhoei
TATAATTTCCAGTCTCTGACTTACACCTTGAAGTGTGTAATCTGTAGAGAAGTGAATTTGTGTGTGTGTGTGTGTGTGTGTGTGTGTGTGTGTGTGTGTGTGTGTGTGTGTGTATGTGTGTGTGGGGGGGGGGGGGGGGGGGGGTGGGTGTGCATGTAGTAACTGATGTATACTTCCTATACAATCCACACGTGGTATGGCTACCTCTTGCAGCATCTTGTAGTCTCAGTATTGTCTCTGTGAGTCTTCGCTGAATCTCCTCTGCTTGAGTCACGTGCACCTGCAACGATGCACCTAGACTACTCTTCAATAGCTACTGGGTCAACCAACCTGGGAGTTAACGGCTGGTGTTCCGGACAACCTGAGCTGCTGTGCGTGAGACAGACGTGCTCGTATCAGCTCTACCAGTTCTCTCACCTTAGGCTCTTCGGGAAACGCCAAAAGAGACATGCCTCGTTTTTCTAAATAAAGCGCACAGCAGAACCAATACGCATGCGCAGAAAGTGCACCAGCTCCACCCACACAAATCGGGAATTTATATCACTACAGCACTAGAAGGAAACGCACTGCATCCGTCGTGAGTATATACCAGCACAGAGCGATAAGGATGGAAAAGACTACGATTTCAGTTCTCCTACTATGGATCTCATTCTTCAATACTGCACAGGTATTATAAAATACCTAGGCCTACTACATGCCGTCTAGAGCTAGCTAGCTAGCAGCATTTACTTTGTATTGAGGGATACGTGCTATCTAGCTTGGAGCATTCACTCTGTATTGAGAGAGATACTATAGACCTCATAGTTTTGTTAGTTAAAGTTCTCTGGTAGATATAAAACATACACTGATGCCAGGCACCTGCTCAACAATGGATGTTATATGTTTACTGCTAGTATCACTTTTACATTGTATCACTTTTACATTGTATCAGTTTTGCAAGTACTGCTGCAGGTGTTGGATATCCACTTATCTATATATCCCTTATTGCTGTAGAAATAGTGTCTGGATATTAATATTTTATGGTGTTTGGAGTGTGTGAAATGGATGATGTAATTTGTGTATCTTCTACTTGTGCTTATTCCAGAATATTGGTCTCCCTCCCATGTATACATGGTGTGCCTTTTGTCTTAAGTTTCCTTTCTGTGTGCCCTGCTGCTTATCTAGTAACAGAGTGTTGGTACGGTGTAGCCACAAGGATTTGTATCATTGAGCCGCCCTAGAGGCAGAAAGAAGTAGTGAAGTGTCCTTGTTTGGGGACATAAAATATTACATACACATGCCAAATGATCCCACTGGAGATATACTTGGACAATGGAATGCATAATCCATTTACATGTCGAGTAAGTGAATAGTTTATTATTTGCCTATCCATACTACAAGTCTTTATTTGGCATCGGTTGACATAATTTTGTGCAAGAAATTGGCACTTTTATGAACCCAAATAGCTCCCCAGGTCAGAATCCTTCTAACTGTATCCTGGTGTCGTGGCACTTCTAAGAACAAGCCTTTGTATACCACCCACTTAACAACACTCCATATGTCACTGTGCCTTATGAATGTGTAAATACCACAGGAGTTTCCCCTTTACATCATCTGACAAAGGTATACAGGTCAGCTGCTGTCCATAGGAATTACATCATGTATATAGTAGATGACATAACACTCCATATGTTGCTGTGCCTGTACCATTCTTTATGAATGTGCGAATACTCCACTACTCTCCTGCATGCTTTATATCGTCTGCCAGAGTTACAGCTACAGTCAATAGGACTGCAAGAGTAGATGACATTTTTGTCATCTAGGTAAGAATCCTGCTATCTGGTGTTGTGACACTTCCAGCCAGTAGGTACAAGCCACCCATTTAACAACACTCCATACGTTGCTGTTCCTGTATCATCCTTTATGAATGTGCGAATACTCCACTACTCTCCTGCATGCTTTATATCGTCTGCCAGAGTTACAGATCAGCTATAGTCGATAGGACTGCAATACATATGGTAGATGACATTTGTCATCTAGGTCAGAATCCTGCCCACCCAACTTAGCAACACTCACTGTGCCTTTATGAATGTGTAAATACTACAGTAGTTTCCTGGTACAGATCAGCTAACAGTCAATAGGACCTGCAATTACATCATGTATATAGTAGATAGTATTGTGAGAAAGGTGCTATATTTGCTCCATGTAAGAGGCTGTGGGGATTGTTGAAGGAGGCAAAAACCATATTCGGTGTATTCAAAGATGGCGTGTGATGTGTTTGTGTGTTGTAATAGTGATGCTGCCTGGTGGAGTGCTGTGGTTTCAACTTCCCTCTATGTGTATTGTGTGTGTATTTCCTCCTCTCATAGTAAGCATTCACAGGGATCATTGTTTTCATTTGTGTGCTATTCCACATCTTCTCTGTCTAGACTCTCTCTCCTTCTCTGTGTATCCCTTCCTTCCCTTCCACATCCTTCCCTCTCTCCACCTCTCCCTCAATGTCAGACATTCTCCTCAGCTCTCCCTTCCTTCCCTACCACATCATAGTACTTTCTGTTCCCCCTCCTAAGTCTTCACTTCCAGCTGTCTAATTTCCTTTTATCTCTTGACCTAATTAATGACCTCATACCTAATTAATGACCTCATGCAGGCCCAGATGGGATCAGGATCAGGAAGTGGTGAAGAAGATGAGGGAGGAACTGATGAGTGAGTTAATGGGTAGTAGAGCAATGTAGAGAGACTGGGAGGTATGCATGTGGTGTCCTGATGTGTGGGGTGTCCTGATGTTTGAGGTGTCCTGATGTGTGGGGTGTCCTGATGTTTGGGGTGTCCTGATGTGTAGGGTGTCCTGATATGTGGGGTGTCCTGGTGTGTGGAGTGTCGTGATGTGTGGGGTGTCGTGATGTGTGGGGTCTCCAGATATGTAGAGTGTCCTGATATATGGAGTGTCCTGATGTTTGGGGTGTCCTGATGTTTGCGGTGTCCTGATATGTGGGGAGTCCTGGTGTGTGGAGTGTCCTAATGTGTGGAGTGTTGTGATGTGTGGGGTGTCCTGATATGTAGTGTCCTGATATGTGGAGTGTCCTGATGTTTGGGGTGTCCGGATATCTAGAGTGTCCTGATGTGTGGGTGTCTTGATGTGGAATTTAGAACAACAAAGTGGTTATTACATTTCTGATTAATGCTCTCTTCTGTAGGAACATATCAGTTTTGATAGGGATTGGCATTGGATGTGGTGTGGTCCTGTTGACAATAACGGTGCTCTTATGTGTGTGTTGTGTGTGCTGTCTTCAAAGGAGAAGGAGACAGAAGTCTCTAGTGAGTTACCGTGTGCATGTGTTTACATTGTTTACATTGTTTACATGTTTATATACATACATATTCTGTTTACTGTAAATATGAAATGATGTAAGCACTAGTAATATTGAAAACACAAGTAGTTCTACTACCCTACATGTGTCCAACTACCTTGTACATCTTCTTAAGTTTTCCCCTCCCTCATACTTCCTTCTCCATTTCCTTCCTCTCTCCCTCCCTTCCTTCCTCCCTCAGTCAATGTTAGAGGGAGATTACCAGAAAGATGTCTTATCAGAAAAACACCGAAATAGTTCCTCATCTGGTCACAGTACACTCTCTACCATCACTCACAGCGTTACTCAGAGACTTCTCTCACAGACATCCAAAGGAATGGAGACCATTCAGAATGTATGCATTGTGCTGTGTAGAGAATGTAGATGTTGCTACAGTGTGCTGAATGTCAGCATAGACAAGCACCATACATTGTTATGCAATGCCTTATTCATCACAATAAGTCACACAATGAACCATCTGGACTTGTACGTGCATTGTCCAATATTGTCACAGCCAACACATTCTTGTTTCCTTACTGATTTCCTCCCCCTCTCTACTCACAACACCCTTTTCCCTCACCTCTCTCCCTCCCTCCCTGCCTTCGTTTCTCTCTCCTCCTATCTCTTCTCTGCCTACTGTCTCCTCCCTGCTCTCCCTCCCTCCCTCCGTTCCTCCCTGCTCTCCCTCCCTCCCTCCGTTCCTCCCTCCGTTCCTCCCTCCCCCCTCTAACTGCTTTCCTTCCTCTCTCCTCCTACCTCTTCTCTGCGTACTGTCTCCTCCCTGATCTCTCTCCCTCTCTCCCTCTCAGCATGGGTCAGAGCTCACATCAGGCAATGGATTCACCAACAACAGTAACCCACTCTACAACTCATCCACCCCCCAGCCTCCCAAACCCCTGCCCCGCCCCCCTCCCAACCCCACTAAAATACAAACAAAGATACCAGTTGGCCCCACCCTCAGCCACTCCCCTCGGCGTCACTCTCTCTCGTATGTCAAGATGCAGCCCGCAGGCTCCGCTCTGCCTGGGATCATATCAAGTCGTAGTATGGAGAACTTCATGGAGAGTGTTAAGTATGACGATGTGGAGAGAAGAGCATCGACAGTTATACCTCCTGCCAGCATGTCTTAGTGAGTAGTTACCACTTTCAGTACATGTATACAGTGGAACCTCCCTAATCTGGACACCCTTGGGAAAATGTGTTCTGATTTGTTCTGATTAGTGAGTGTCCTGATTAGTGAGGTGTCCTGATTAGTGAGTGTCCTGATTAGTGAGGTGTCCTGATTAGTGAGTGTCCTGATTAGTGAGGTATCCTGATTAGTGAATGTCCTGATTAGTGAGTGCCCTGAGTAGTGAGTGTCCTGATTAATGAGTGTCCTGAATAGTGAGGTGTCCTGATTAGTGAGTGTCCTGATTAGTGAGTGTCCTGGTTTCAGGGTCAACATACACATTTATATGTGTCCTAAATTGTCCTCATTTCTGAGCTCAATTCCACTATATTGATCCCATATAATACCTCTTGGTCATTATCGTGTTGTCTCTTCCCTCCCTTCCCCCTCTCTTCCTCCTCAGCTCTCCACCTCCTTCTCCATTAGCTGACAACTTAGCTAATCGTCACATGTACCTCAGCCCCACACCTAATCCTCTCACCTCCTCACCCTCCCCATCCTCACCTAGCCACACCCCTCACATCTCCCGCGGCCATGAGGAGGATGACGACTACGAGGATCCTAAAATATTTCAGGAAGATCAGGACCGCATAGACATGGTTAGTACCCTCCCCCCAGTGGAACCCTTCTAATTAGGTCATTAATGAGGTTACTTTAATTAGGTCATGCATGCGCAAGAGAAATCAGGGCAATATCTTCCATTCCAAAAGTGGGTATACATGTATATATATCAATTGGAGCAGTTCCACTCCATGATCTAAAGACAGTTGCAATAGAGCCTCTGTCATTGGAAGTGCACCTTATTGCACCTCCTTGCTACTCTCTGAAAATATTTTCACTCTCTCCCTCTTCTATCTTTCTCCCTCTCCTTCTCTCTCTCTCTCCCTCTCTCTCTCCCTCTCTCCTTCTCTTTCTCTATCTCTCTCACTTTCCCCCATACTATGCCTCTCCTGTCCCCATCTCCAGGAGAGTGATGATGTCCCTGAAGCTGGTTATGATGAGATCATTGAGAACAGAAAGCCCATCTTTACTCAAAAGAACAAAGCCTACCTCCTCAGTACCCCCAGTAAGTGTACATTCCTTACAGTAGCCTCATTGCCTCAGTGTGGAGGAACTGGAAGGCTGTATGGTAGCTACCCACATGGAGGAAATGACTTATCGAAAGTCAGCACACTTCATGGGGAAACTGACTATATGTTGGCTTCAGTGGTGTGATTTTAGTAGCGTTATACCTGTAGTGCAGAGGAGGTTGTGCATGATTATTAATTGCATCACCTGCACCATAGAGTTTATGTGTACACTCACGCAACCCACTGAACCCACTGAGTCACCTTAGAACGGCAGTCTGTGGCTAGGGTACCCTCCCTGAAGTGTCGTAGAAGAACTCCAACCAAATAGCTTTAGGTGGAACCTGACAAGTCGATTTCTTTTGTTGCCAATGTGTATACACACACACCACAGTCTTTGGTATGTGCGGAATTTTTTAATATGCACAACCACCTCTGACTGTAGTGGATGGCACAGAGAGTACATTATTGTGAGGCAAGCTATAGTTATAGAACTTCAGCTGGAGTTTGCCTCAAGTAAGTGCCCCTGTGGGACATAGACACACAGACAGAAGTGCTATTGATGGAGAATAGTTATCATTTTCTATAGCATTCACTATATCGATAAGCTCTTGTTTGATAATCATTTAGAGACTCTACTGTTAACCTCATCATTCTCTGCCTCAATTTTTAACCCTCTTCCTTCACTCATCATTCTTCTCCTTTTTGTCCAGCAGACCATGACATTTCGTCAACCCAGACTACCCCAACCCATACAGCAGAGCCTCAACCAGACACTGCAGAGACAAAGAAAGCGACTGAACCATCATACCAGAACATAGACAATGACAATGCTTATCTCTCTGATGAGTATGAGGCTGTAGAAGAGTTCATGATTGGCTCCAAAGAGACTGAAAGACTCCTTGAGAAGGCACCTCAGACAAATGCTGGAGGTCACATAAGCTCGAGGTCAGGGCCGATGAGATCTCCTGAAAAATCTGATAAATCATCGTCACCAGATCGAACAAGGACTCTAGATAACCAGTATGTGAAGGTTAGATCTCCAGTGAGGAGTGGTCAGGGGAGTGATCAGGGGAGTAGTCAGGGGACTGATCAGGGGAGTGGTTATTCGTCGAGCGACGAAGCTGCTTCTCCTGATCATGAATATCAGAATATGGTGCCTGGACTCCACGGGATGGAGAGTGAAGAAGAAGCTACAGCTACCACTGCCTCACCTGCCCCTGTGCGTAGCCACAAGTCACCGACTGCTCAGAGGAGATTGGACAGCCCTAAACCTCGAGTAAAACCAAAGCCTGACCGATCAGCTGTACCTCCTGGTGGCTCTAAGCAGCGTAGCATTTCTTCCAGTGCTGTGCTGGCGGGGAAGAGTCAGGCAGCTTCACGGTTAGTGATAGTGAGTGAGGACAAGAAGGGGATGCCTGAACGGCCGCATTTGGAAGAATTAGTGTTCCCCTCACGTGTAGTCAATGGAAATGGGGGACATGTTGTCAATAGCAACGGTATCGGCAACAGTACCTCATCTGACAGTAGATGGAGATCCGAAACAGCTCCTGTTAGCAGCAATCACTCTGACAAGAGCAACAGTATTGAGGAAGACACTGAAGTATTGTACGTCAATATACCGGATATAGGGGGACAAGATCTGTATGAAAATGTTACCCATCTCACTTAAAGGTCTATTTTAGTCATCTTTTTATTACTTAACCATTTATACTCTATCACCATGGATATGTATGCATCACTATAATACGTATACATACTAGTTTGTTGGTTATTATGAAGTAGAGAGCAGGGAGGGGGGGGGGGAGTTCACTGTCTATCCTACTACACTAGTAGTGGCATAAGAAGCAGGGGAGCTGGGGGGGCTACACCATGTTTAATATGGATATAACGATATTTGTCTGAGAATGCACCAGAATAGTATGCAAATAACACAATGTCCTGAAGGAGCATGCCCCTAGACCCCACTAGCCTGAGTAGGTACATGTAGGTTGGGCCACCACGAGGACAGCCCCTCCATCCAAAAAGCATCTTCTTGGAATTCGCTGACTGTGCGCCACACCCTAGGTATCGTCGTGCGCGTGCGCGCGCAGTGCCGCGCACGCCCACACGTCTGCATGGTAGGTATCTGATTGGTCCATTTTCTGAGGGTGCGTCTTCTTCTGTCAGCTCGAGCTGACAAGGCTAAAAACAAGGGTTAAACCTATCTTTTGGAGCTAGGTCTGCTTCGATCATGGCTGACCCAGACACAAGGAGTGATTTCATGCTATTGGAAGGTGGTCTGTTTGGCGGGGCGTGTGTTATCAGCGTTGTGTTGTATGTGGCCGTAATGGCGTGCTTGTTTTCTTCGAGAAAGAAGCGTAATAACCGACTCAACGACGCCAGCACCCATTTGATTCGCGCTGGAGAAGCATTCACGGATGCAGCTTTTGTATTGCTGCGTGAGGAAAGGGAGGATAGGCCGTTCGGTGTGGTGGGTGGTGATGGCTCCCTCGAAGAGGTAGCCAGCCTAGAAATCAGTGTCCAACCGTCAAACACAAATTATGAGGCCATCTCAACCTGCCTGTCAAGAATTGGAACCACTTTGCAGAAAACGGGATGTATGCTACAACAGGGAATATGTCCAGAAGAAAGCAACCAGCAGTCAGCTATAAGCTTAGATGATCGTGAGACTGTTCAAATCCTGGGCAAGTATACGGAGGTGATTGAGTTACTAAATATTGCAAGGGATTCTCTGCGGTCAGCTGGACATTGGCTAATCGAAGCAGCAGGTGGAAAGGTTGAACGTGTAAAAGATGAAACCTCAACCAGGAACAATGTAATTCAAAAGAAATTGGAACGACTTGAAGATGTCATTAAACAAGCTGGGAACATTTTGCAAGCCTCAAATGGACTAACAAACGAAAGTTTATTGGAAGCTGGGAATATGTTACGGGATATTTCAACACTGATATCACCTGAGCTAGTACCCCTAAAGGCCCCAGCTCAGGAGCACACTTCATTTCGTATGAAACTTGACATGCTGAAGGAAAGAATTCCAAATATGCTCTTTTCTGTGTACCGCATTGTATTCCGCCAGTCGGTCGAACAAGTAACCATTGTGGGACCTGAAGGAACCACGAGGAGAGAATATCTCTTTGGTGGGTATGGCATCCCAAGGCGTCCTTGGAGGTTACATGCTTATTATCTGGCAATGCTTCTGATCGTAGCTAACTGGTTTTTTGTTATGTTTTTCGATACTGCATTCTATCGTAAAACTACTACTTGCAATGACCTCAATGTGCGACGTGATGCTTACTTGTGTTTCGACATCAGTAAATCCATCACAGCTGGCCCAACTAATTGCACTGACCCTGCAATTAGAGATGATCTTGACATTCATGTCCTTTGCTATCTCCAATTCTTCAATTTTCCCATTGCTCTGTCTCTTTCCTTTAGCTTTGCTCAGCTGATCATCATCTTGATTCACATTTCCTTCGCGATCACCCTCTGGTGTGTGACGAACTACACGCCCGTTGCTGCAATGCTGCTACATGCAGCTCTTTGCATTGTATATGTCCTGTTCTTCTTGGTCTATGGACCCATTGTTGGAGCTAATGCTGTTGACAATATAAGGTTTGAAGGGACAAACCTCTTCTATGGAGATAGGATTTTACGTATGGTTATGGTACTTTTGGGATTTTTTTCTCTGCTCCTTCTGACACTGCTGTCTCCTTATTACTGGCTGATTGACAAGTACCATCGAGAATACTGTCCTACTTATGGACATGAGGGAAAGAAGAAAGTGTAATTTACTTTACTGAACTTTTGTAATAGGAAGTGACTTTAGAATGTAGAATTATTTGTGTATTTTCGAAGTCTTACAGCAACCCAAAAACTAGCCTTATTTGTAGGTCCTCTCTGCACCAGTCTCAATATTATACAAATGTGAAAGACATTTCATTAAAATGTTAGGGATAACAATGCTAAAAAGTACAGGAACAAGATGCAGTATATGCAGGCAAAACCAGTGATGATGGCATGAGAAATAAGGAGCAGCATGAAGGCAAAAGCAAGGGATGGGCATGCAACAAGCGTAACCCCATAAAAAAAGATGCAGGGAGTGGTTACGCATGTTATGATTGTTGTGGGGCTTGATGGGCGTGCATGTCGGCGCCATCAGGGTCTACTGACTCCCTAATACGTATGCATGCTCTGAAATGCGCACGCGCAATAATTATAAATATATGTACATCAAAGTAACAAGCTTCGAGATATCGAACGATGGAAGGTCTCGCAGAAAATTTCACTAACAGCACCTTGGGTCTGACTAACCTGACCTCAAGTGATTTTACTCCCAGCGATTACATGGTAATAGAAGGAAGCGTTATTGGAGCGTTGATCAGCTTTGCAGCAATCGTTTACTTCCTGTTTCTTTCCTCGATTTATATCTGTCGTAAGCTAGATCATGATGGTGGCGACGACAGCTGTGCAAACCAGTATTCTACTGGACTCTACTTTGTGTACAAAGTGTTTTTTCCGCAATTCGTTGAAATAGGGGTAGCTGAAGACGGGGACAAAGGCAAAGGCAAAAACAAAAGGATATATTTATTTGGCGGTTATAAAGAACCACGAAAGCCTGGCATGGTTCATGTTTATTTCATGACAATGATGTTTCTGGCCATATGCTGGTTTATTGTCATGTTCGTTGACACAGCAATCTATCGCAAGACCACCACATGTAATGATATCAACGTCCAGAAAAATGCTTATGTGTGTTTTGACGTAAATGCTGATAAATACCATCAAGCAGAACCAGTGGATTGCGCTAAGGTTATTGATGACTTGGATGTACATGTTCTCTGCTACTTGAAATATTTTAACTTTCCAACAGCCGCCTCCATTGCTTTTAGCTTCATGCAACTGATTGTCTTTGGAATATATGTGACATTTGCTCTTACTCTTTATGTTGTTGCAAAGTGGAAGAACAGAAAGTTTGTATTCATAATTTGGGTTCTTTTAGCAATAATTATTGTTGCAGCTATTATTTCAGTGGTTATTGCTTTTGATCAGGCAGACAGTACTCAAAATACTGGTTTAAACTTTCTGTATGGTGATCGAGTACCACGCTATATTATATGTGGATTGGGATGCCTTACTGTTCTGTTGCTTGCTGCTTTTTCACCTTATTGCTGGCTGATTGAACATAACCCTAAAAAACTCTACCTTACATTTGCATTTGATTCTGGTGTGTAATACAAGACAATCTTAAATAGGAAATTTCCATATAGATCTAGCTATATATGTAGAATTGTATCTGTAGTCGATCCTCACTTGCTGTATTGTATATATTTTGCTACTGTCATCTCAGTTGTATTTACATACACACAGCTGCATGGGCAATGTATGTGGGTTGGTATATACGAGAGTTGTTTATTTCTAAGTGAATATTATTCATAGTAATGGGGATACCTGGGCAATATACCCTTTGCTGACAGTGCACCATCTATATCAACTACAGTTAACATACCATGAATGTTGTCTACAATAGGTTTGATAGGAATCAACTGATTTGCATAATCATACCCCGTGGCATAAGCTTACACTAGTCTATCGAGCTAGACCTGTGTCTCCCACCGCAAGCGTATTTGAGCGCGCGCGTTAATCACGGAGCGACTGTACGTAAAATTAGAAAGAAATTTCTCATCCAATGTACAATAGCAGATGCCCAGACCACGCCCGAAGGGAGGTGGGACTATACGAGAAAACAGGAACGCAATTTCGATGTAACCGCGCACGTGCACGCTTCTGCGAATGTGATTGGTAGTTCGATTTCTCAAACCGGAAAGCAATCGATTTTAATGAGTCCCAAGAACTGTGGCGAAAGCGACCAGACCCTTTCCCTTCGGGGTGTGGTCTGGGCACGAGAGTAGGAGAGAGAAGGGTCTAAGAGATGTTATTAGTATTCATGAGATCACTTGTTTGAATTGACCAATCAGATTGCCATAGCCTTCTCTCCCCTGCCCCACCCGCGCGATTAACGCGCGCTCAAATAACGCTTGCGGGGGAGAGACAGGTCTAGTTCGATAGACTAAAGCTTATTTCTACTTGTATCAGCATTCCGCATACCATCTGCATACGCTGTAATAACCATCTCACGTGAGCGTGTGTAGGCGAAAGACTAGTCACGTGCCCTGCCGTAATTAGGCAAGTCCCGCATTCCTGCAGAATTTGCTGCGCGAAAAAGGGTTAACCACGCCTCCGTGGTTAGCGAACTTTTATCACACTTTAGCCTGCACGTGATCTAAGAAGCTGTCGTATGATGAATACCATTACAGCATTGATGCATGTACATAATTCATATCACCATGGGATGTGAGAGTGTATTCATTGCTTTTTGGTACAAACAGGAGATTTTTAAGCTTACTAGTAGCAGTGGAAATTGTACAGAGAAAGTAAACTCACAGGCCTAGCTATACTTTAGCTCTTGCGCATGCGCCCTCTAATACAGAAGACGTATGAAGATGGGTAGTGTTCAATTGCAAACCAAGTCTACAGGAATGTCGGGACACAATAACCAAAAACAACAATAACCAACATGTTCTGCTGTCCAATAACGAGCTGGATGACTGTCTTCGCTTTGATCCGTTGCAGAGTTCGTTACTAGCATTTACCATCAACCGTCTAGCTTCGCCTCGTTTCCAAAAGCAATCGCTTGGAAATATCACCAACGATGCTGCCAAAGTCGCAATGGCTATTAAAGAGAAAGGTGTAATTCGAGGCTCCACTTTCTATGAAGCCAAACTTCAGCCTGACTCGTGTACGTTCCAATCCATGAAAACAATCTTCCAACGACAAGCTCAGGGAGTCGGGCGTGAGGGAGTCTTTATATTCCATTTTAGCGGGCACGGAATCAAAACAAGAAACTCGCAATTTGGTCTCGCTCCCATAGACTTTGACTTCACTGAAGAGACCTACATCACAGCACAAGTACTCAGCCAGTGGCTCCAGGACGCTGGGTGCAAGGCAAAGTACGTACTTTTCATAATCAACAGCTGTTATGCTGGCATGCTTACTGAGGCTCTCACAGCTAGCAATGAACTTCACTCCTACCCAGGACTCTATGTGATGGCCGCATGCACTGCAAATGAAATATCAGTTGCATTCAACACACTTTGGGTAATTCCATCTTTTGTTACTTTCTTTCCCATGCTATTAGCACCAGTGAATTCCCTAATGGTCAATTTCCAATCAAAGTCATATATGAGAAATGCAGTAGACTTTCCACTGCACTATCCTCACTACTGTTGGGTTATGACAAGACATCAGGTGTTATAAGCAAGAAAATGCATCCACAGTTAATGTGTCCACCACAGACTGTGCTGGAGGAGACCGATATGGTGGATATGGGGCTCAGGTATGCTGCAGAGTTTTACGACTCTACCAAGGAAATTGGACAATTAGATATCAAGTGCTGGGCCTGGACTGAGGAGATGTGCAGTGATGATAGCGGAGGCCTTGTCCAACTGAGGAAAGAATGGATTCTAGAAAAGTGTATTATGGACACAATTCTTTGTTTTATGCTGCGTAGTGTGGCTCGCATTCAACTAACATGCAATGTCACTAGCATTGCTAGTGGTAACCTCTTCATTACTACATACATTCATATTGTGTCTGCAATTTCCAGAGTGTATGAGATAAAATTCAGCAGGAGAGAACTCCTTCTGGCACTACAACACTATATTGACTGCCTACGACACAGTGGAATAACTGAGCTCGAGACTCTTAAAGAACTTGAAGAGCTCTTGAATAAAATACAAGAGGTAGTTTAATAAATCAGCAACGCAGTTTGGTGAGGAGGACACCGATTCTGGGGAACCAGTAAGTCATGTCATTCTGACTAATACCACAGGCATACGTGCTGCCTAATGGAGTGCAACCTCTACATGTATGTGCATTCTCCTCTAACATTGTTTCCATTACAGAAAGTACCTAGAGCAAGCTTCTCTCTGTTGTCCACCATTGAGAGATGGGAGCCTCTGTATTTGGAGGAATATCTCACACCTACTGAAGCATCTATATAGTTAGGACAGTACTATTACATGTCCTTATGTCCCTTGTATTGCTATATAACTATGTTTATCATGCGAGTAGCTAGAAAGAAGTTTGTTTTACACATACAGTGGAACCCCCCTAATCAGGACACCCTGAAATGAGGACACCTCGATAAACAGGACATTTTTTGCTCTCCCAAATGCCATACAATTTAACCTGAACACCTCATTCTTCTGTCCCAAGGGTGTCCCGATTAGAGAGGTTCCACTGTTTAACTACAGTATGAACAGACGCTCCAGTGATGAGATGTGACCAGACACGCACGCACTACCAACCCTCGCTGCGCATGCGCGCCTAGGGTCCATACTACGTATGACATTTTTTATAAATATAATTCATAGGATACAAAAACAATGCTATGTCAAACAATGAAACTCCTAATAGTGTATTATACTTCAATTAAAGACAAAGACAAAAAATGACATCGTCGTGCGCGCGCACACGTCTGCATTGTAGCTACGTAGCTAGGTGGTCCATTTTCTGAGGCGTGCGCCTTCTGCTAATATAACTATCTCTGTTCACGAGGCGAACTAGTAACTATCGCTAAAGGCTGCAGCAGCTGGGAGCTCGATCATGGCTGACCCAGACACAAGATATGAATTCATGCTATTAGAAGGCAGTCTGTTCGTCGTGGCATGCGGTTTCAGCATTGTGTTGCATATGTTGGTAATGGCGTGCATGTTTTGCTCAAGAAAGACGCGCAATAACCGACTCAACGACGCCAGCACGCATTTGATTCGCGCTGGAGAAGCATTCACGGATGCAGCTTTTGCATTGCTGCGTGAGGAAAGGGAAGAGAGGCCGTACGATGTGGTGGGCGGTGATGGCTCGCTCCAAGCAGCAACTAGCCTAGAAGTCCAACCGTCAAAAGCAAGTTATGAGGCCGTCTTAAGCAGCCTGTCAAGAATTGGGTCTATTTTGCAGAAAACGGGATGTATGCTAGTACAACAGGGAATATATCCGAAAGAAAATGAAACCCGCAACAATCGACTGCAGTCAACTTTAGACGATCGCGAGACTGTTAAAGTCCTGAGTAGGTATACGGAGGTGATAGAGTTACTAAATTTTGCAAGAGGCTATCTGCAGTCAGCTGGACATTGGCTAATCAGGGCAGCAGGAGGAAAGGTTGAACAAGTAAGAGATGATGCCCTCCCTAGGAACAACGTAATGCAAAGAAAATTAAAGTTGCTAGAAGATGACATTAGAAAAGCCGGGGACATTTTGCAAGCCTCAAATGGAACAACAAACGAAAGTTTATCCAAAGCTGGGAAAATGTTACGGAATATTTCAACACTGATATCACCTGAGCTAGTACCCCGAAAGGCTCCTGCTCAGGAGCGCACTTCTTTATGTTCTTGCTGTACAAAATTCGACAGGCTGAAGGAAGGAATTCTAAATATGCTCTATTCTGTGTACCACATTGTATTCCGCTACTCGGTCGAACAAGTAACCATTGTGGGACCTGAAGGAACCACGAGGAGAGAATATCTCTTTGGTGGTTATGGCAACCCAAGAACTCCTTGGAAGTTACATGCTTATTATCTGGCAATGCTTCTCATCGTAGCTAACTGGTTTTTTGTTATGTTTTTCGATACTGCAATCTATCGTAAAACCACTACTTGCAATGACCTCAATGTGCGACGTGATGCTTACTTGTGTTTCGACATCAGTAAACCCATCACAGCTGGCCCAACTAATTGCACTGACCCTGCAATTAGAGACGATCTTGATATTTATGTGCTTTGCTACCTCCAATACTTCAATTTTCCTATTGCTCTGTCTCTCTCCTACAGCTTTGTCCAGCTGATTATCATCTTGATTCACATTTCGTTCTCGATCACCCTCTGGTGTGTGAAGAACTACACACCCATTGCTGCATTTCTGCTACACGCAACTCTTTTCATTGTGTATCTTGTGATTTTCCTGTTCTATGGATTCATTGTTAAAACTAATGCTGTTGCCAATATAAAGTATGAAGGGTTCAACTTCTTTTATGGAGATAGGATTTTACGTTTCATTATGGCTATTTTAGGGGGGATTTCTCTCCTCGTTTTGACACTGCTGTCTCCTTATTACTGGCTGATTGACAAGCACCATCGAGAATATTGTCCTGCTTACGGACATGAGGGAAAGAAAAATATGTAATTTCCATAAGAACTTGCTCTAAGAACGTACAAGTATATTTTATATAATATACTTTCCTCTGTAGTCTTACTCACTAGCTGTATATATATAATTATAATATATACTGCAACCCAACAGTACAGATGATTTGTCCTATATCATAATTGTGCATGCATGATTATTACATCTTGATGTTTTGTACAGAAGTAAAACATTATTATGTTAAAGAATGTAAGGAGAAAAACAAGTGTGGTATATATGCAGCATGACGGGATGGCATGCAGTAGTGGTCATGGAGATATAACAACCATGCAGGGGCTGTGGCATTAGTTCACAGTATAGGCCGTGATTACATAACTTTCTTGTAGATTTCTTATTAGCCCTCGGCGCGCATGCGCACGAGTAGTGGTGTGTCTTTACGTCTCACCTCTGGAGCGTCTGTTCGTCCTGAAAATACTGCCACGTACTCAGCGAGCAACAGAGGGCATGGCGCATGGTCATGGCGCTGAGGGTTCTGCACTTTAGTGCATTCATTCATGCATGGCTCAGTGTTTGGTATATTCCAAATGGCGTTATTGTGACTAGACAAACCTGTTTGGTGGGCCCAATATTTCATGGGTCATGGTTGAACTGTACATTTTATGTTCACATCAGTTGCGAAATATTTTATCTGGTGGTAGATGTCAGCTGATGCACAGAAAATCAATCTCTCTCCGGGGCTCACCACCTCATCAGATAGTGACTTTGTAACACAATACGCAAGAAAAACAAATGGCTTCTCTACTGCTATCTAAAGTTGATTCATAGTGCCAGATGGAATTCCCATCTTATCTCCAATGCCTAGCCGCACTATATATATCGTGATAACTCATGGTCCCTCTATACCACACACTCTAAAGTCAGTCCCACAATTTGAACTAAAATGACCATGCATGCCTAAAATAGCCCTACATTTTTGCAATGAAGTCTCCCAGTTATATGGCTAGGCACCTATTATAGAGTCATAGTCCTATGTAAAGGTCACACCTACCGACCATCTGATTCATTTCATATGCATACAGTCCCTATCTACAAGCACATGATCAAAGCAAGCTTAAGGTGGCATGGAAAGCGAGAAAAAATGTTGTTTGTCTACTGGTAATAAAATGGGCACATCAGATGGTTGGCATACAGAACTAGCAACATTTTGTTCTTCAGAGAAATAACAATAACAATGATATAAAAGAGTTTGAGCATTCTCAGTGATGCTGAAATTGATGAATAAACCAGTGCAAAACAATGCTCAGTTTTGCTGACCAACACTCCGTGGTTCTCTATAGACAAAGCCACGCCCCCTACCACGCCCCCTTCCCAATAGACTCAGTCCTTCCATCTGCTGACTTACACCTGCCACTCCCCCTGAGAGAGAGAGGTAAAGAGGGAGAGAGAGGGGGTTAGAGAAGGGAGGGGGAGAGGAAAATACATCCCATGAAAGAGATCATGTATACACAACAGGATAAAGTGTGTGTCTTACTCATAGAGGGAGGGTGTGTGGGTGTGGGGGCTGGTGAGGGAGAGGGGGAGGGAGGTGGAGAGGACACAGAGGAGGCAGAACGACTGGATCTCTTAGTGGATATGTGAAAGGGAGTGTATGATTCAGCAGCTGGTTGGTTGGTGGTCTGTGGATATCACATGGAGATCTAATATGGTACATAGTTGGTATTGTGGGTGCAAACTAATTAGAACCCTCTCTGGACACCTCAATAAACAGGACACTTTTGTTGTCCCAAATGCCATATTTGTGTACAATTCAACCCCTGAAGTCAGGACACCTCACTAATCAGGACACTTCCTTAATTCATACATAACTACCTAGTCATGTGAAAATGCATGTGTAGCTATGAGCATCCATTAATGTTTAATATGAAGGTGTCACTGTCCCAAGGGAGCCTCGTTCCCAGGCTCTCCCTCCTTCCACACAAATATTGTGTATGACCTTTGACCCGCAAAGGTCATCATTTCGTACAGCACGGAGGGAGAACCTGGGAACGAGGCTAGTCCCAAGGGTGTCCACATTAAGAGGTTCCACTGTATACACATTCACCTGTGGCGGAAGATGATTGGGTGTTAATGCAATGTGATACTTGGGACAGAGAGTGTCTGACAGTACGTAGCAGTACATGTGAACTACTCCAAGACAGCAGTACTTGTTCTCTCTCTCCTCATGCCATTTACACCTTCAGAAAGAAGAGAGCATGAGAAAGAAATACAAGATTAAAGGTAAGGTAATACCATACCTAGTCCCTATAGAATGGTCATAGACTGTTGTGCTCAGGAACTCCTTTGCCTGATGGAAGGTGGGTCCGCGGCCATCTTTATGAATCGACAGCTCACGTATCAGTGCCTCCACCTCGTAAACCCGGTCTAGTCTGTTTCTCACGCCGGCCTTGTTGGCCAGCCACTCCAGACACCACTCAACTCGAAGGGCATTCTCTCTCTGTACATGTGTACAACACTTAAAACCAGAGCTACACACAGTCCCTTCTATAGTTCATACTATCAAAAGATACCACCACCACAATGTCATGGAAGTATTCATAAAACCCCTGAAATCAGGACACCTCACTAAAACCTCTGGAATCAGGATACCTCACTAATCAGGACACCAAACTAATCAGGACACCTTATTAATCAGGACACCTTACTAATCAGGACACCTTACTAATCAGGAAACCTCACCAATCAGGACACCTCACTAAACAGGACACTTTTTCTATTTCAAGTCAGAGAGATGGTCCATTGTCACCTTGGAGAAGACTGCAGGGATGTTTCTAGTGCCCTCAGGGTTAATGAAGCTCTCAATCTCCCACAGCAACTGGCGGTAGTCACAGACAGCCTCATCAAACCCAGATATGGGGATTTCGTGTGTGGACTCACTGCATTGCTGGGCCTGGTACCGATAGCCAAGTGGAATGGGACCTGGAGAATACACATTTGTAATCACAGATACACTTCCACACGTTACATGTATACTGGAGTCACATCAAAACTATTTTCCTAAAATACAGTAAAGCCCCTCCCATTAGGACTCAATCAAGTAAACATATGCAGGATTGCTTTGTCAACATCCTCATCACTGAACATATACAACACAAAGGTACACAAGGTGAGCCCATCCAACAAGAACACCTTGAAATAGTCACTTCTTGTCAGTGTAAATGCTGTGCCTCGAACCCTGAAACCAGGCTTCTCCCTAATCAGGACACTATGCTGACTGGACCACCTCCCTCACCTGGATCAATAAATCTCTGGTAGGACCGCATGACCCCAGAATGAAGGGAAAACTCAACTAAGGCTATTTCACATGGTTGATACTTAGCGTCTGGTTTCTCATTAATTTCACACAGTGATTGAATGTCAATGAAGTAGAATTTAGTGAGCATCACATGACTGCCTGTTTTGAGGGAGGAGCTTATCACCTCTTGTTCCCTCTGCCTTCTCTCCTCAAACTCAGAGGCCGTGTCACGACGATCCTGTACATAGGGAAGGGGACAAACAATCGCTCTATTTTTTGCATCTGACTTAAAGGTTCGCAATCAGTTACTCAGTTGATAAGTAGGGCAGATTTTTATGCTGTTGATAACTAGGCACGTGGTATCAAAACTAAGTGGTACAGAGGGGTAAGGTCAAAGGGTACATAAAAGGCCACGTGGGTAAAAGCTCACACTGCATACCGATAATAGTTCTCCTGAGCAGTCCATGCGGCCATACTTGGGTGCGACGTGCATCAGTCCAGCACCGCCTGGAGGAGCACCCGCGCTTCTACGCTCCGCTTTAGCACGAGCGTTGTAGACGGCTCTTTCTTTGTCCGGCAACTTAGCCCATTTCGGTCCAGCCAAGATTGGCATGTCACGCATCGGGACGATCCGCCCACTCTCTCTCATGTCTGTCTGCATGTCCCTCATAAAGAGAAGGAAACCGTTAGGCTGCTGTTTCTTCTTACTCATCTTCTCTGAGTACAAGCTCAGCTGGGTGTCAATGTTTTGCCGAGTCGGCAAACGTTAATTGGAGGGTGTGGTCAATGAACACGTGAGTCGTTTTCTGCGCGTGCGCATCAGGTCGTCTTTCTCGTGGTGGTTTTCGGCGTACAAAATGAGGTGCGTTCTAACAATTAAACTATGTATATACATTGAGGCCCGTTCTAATGTTATGACAGAAAAGGAAGATAACTTACACGTGTGTTTTAAAAAGGAAAGTGCTATACGCCATTGTGGTGTTGCTGTCCTTCCTTTGGTAACTTCGGGCTAGGGCGGTACCAGGATAGCGTGCACATGTCTCCTTCTCAAGCCAGACTGGTTGCTAAAACTTTACATATGTAGAAAAATGGAAGCAGTTGTTTTATGTCCAGTTTTGTTGTAAAAAGTTGGTCTTTCTGCTGCTTCCCCAGCACACTGCGCCTTCAAAAGCGGTTAGCAGCCTCTGTCTTGAAGTGTGGGAAGCGCAAGATATGGCTCGATCCGAATGAGACCACCGAAATAGCCAATGCCAACTCCCGTCAGAATGTGAGGAAGCTTGTGAAGGATGGTCTTATTATCAGGAAGCCACAGGTCATTCACTCTCGCTCTCGAGTGAAGAGAGCTCTCGAGGCCAAGAGGAAGGGAAGACACTCGGGTAAGTAGGTTGGTGTGTTGTTGACCCTCTTATCAGAATACCAGACACACTGTTAAATAAGGTGCATAGTGCAGTCCTAATACTGCTGCTTCTGAAACCCTGAAATCAGGACACCTCCCTTTCTCCTATCCCTGGGGTGATTGATTGGAATCAGCAACTTGTGTGTCAATACATGTTAGAGTCCTTTGTTGTAACAGGGAAGTCTCCAGGTACATGTGGGTTAGGTCTAGGGCAAGGGATACAGCCCCTTGATTGACATAATTGGGGATTCCCCATGTGGCAATGCAGACATCCCTCTGTGTGACTAGTTAGAGTATACAGTGATGGAGCTGTCGAACTTCTGCAGGTTATGGCAAGCGTAGAGGAACAGCCAATGCTCGTATGCCAGAGAAGGTGATATGGATGAGGAGGATGAGGACACTACGTAGGCTGCTTCGCAAGTATAGGGACTCTAAAAAGATCGACTGTCACTTGTAAGATCATTTGTATAGTTGAATTAGACGATTTCTTTGTTGGGAATACTGCAGGACACCCTTAAATAGGACACCTCAGTCAGGACAACCCGAAATAAAACACTTCAATTAGGACGGCCTGATTCAATCAGGACATGCCAGGATTGTGTGGACCACATCCGTATATATTAAAAGTTCAAAGACATTGTACACACTCCATCTCTCCCTCCCTCTCTCCCTCTCCCTCCAGATACCACCGACTCTATCTACAGGTAAAGGGTAATGTCTTCAAGAACAAGAGAGTTCTGATGGAGCACATTCACAAGAAGAAGGCAGAAAACCTCCGAGCCAAGCAGCTAGCGTAAGTCTACACTACTGTTGTCCTCATGGCCTCTACCTGTATGTACTTCTTGGTCAATGGAGCTTCACAGTTCCTGTGTATTATTCACTACTCGCTTCTCCCTCCCTCCCTCCCTTCCTCCCTCCCTTCCTCCCTCCCTCCCTCCCTCCCTCACCCCTCCCTCTCAGTGACCAGGCTGAAGCACGTCGTCTCAAGTCAAAGATGAGCAGACAGAGACGAGAAGAGAGACAGAAGGCCAAACAGGAAGAGTTGAAACGGCAGTACGCGAAGGAGGACCAGGCTAAATAGTGATTTTTAGTATAAAGTTCATGATTGTCCCACGCAGGTCCACCTGCATGCGCGCGCCGGCGTATTCCATACGAAGCGCACTACCAACTCCACCCATTTTGTAGTTTCGGTTTCAAAAGTGCATAGTTTTTATAAGTACGACGGATTTTCGACCTTTGGTTGGTGCTGCAACGATGGCTCAACCACTTGTTAGAGCGCCTGCAAACCCGGCCCTAGATGGAGTTCAGTTTAGTGAAGGGAGCCTTGGTAAAGGCAGTTACGGCTCCGTCTGTAAAGCCAGCATTCCTTGCGCCGCCAAGATGATCCATAAGATTCTCACAGAAAACCCAGAACTGCGTAGGAACCAGGAGCGTTTTGAGCAAGAGTGTCGCATTCTCAGCGAGTGTCGCCATCCCAACATCGTCCAGTATCTCGGCCTATCGTCCAATCCTCGGACGGGCCAGACCGCTCTGCTGATGGAATTAATGGACGAAACCCTCACCCGCTTTCTCGAGGTAAGATATAAAACTCGGGACGTCCCGTATTATATGCAGGTCAACATTAGTCGTGACATAGCCAATGGAGTCAGCTTTCTCCATTCAAAAGGAATCATTCATCGTGACCTCTCCAGCAATAATGTACTACTGAAAGGTACTTACTTTACTGCGAAGATATCGGACTTTGGGATGAGCATGCTTAAGGATTTAAAAAGAGATCGTTTGACTGAATGCCCTGGTACAGCAGTCTACATGCCACCTGAAGCATTCCATTTGGCAACAAAATACTCTGAAAAGATCGACTGCTTTCAAATGGGTGTGCTCATGTTGCAGATAGTAACTAGAGAGTACCCTAAGCCAACAGATCGATTCATTCGGAGGCCCAATCCTCAAGCCCCAGCTGGCTTCTCCTTGGATCTTGTTCCTGAGAGGGAGCGTCGGAAGAACCACCTTCAACCTTTGTATGCTGTGGAACATCAAATGCTTGATAATCCCATTCTAGAATGCTTGAAAGACAAGGAAGAAGATCGACCATCGGCTCAGCACGTGTTTGAGTATTTGACACAACTGACACATGATCAGAAGTACTTGGATGACCGGCAGAACCACTTGGATGACCGGCAGAACCACCCACAAAGACATGACATTGGACATGACGTGGAGGAGCAGTTTCACGAAGGAAGGATACAGTCCCTTCAACAAGAAAAACAAAGACTGGAGATGGAACTGGAGAGAGAGTTAGAGAGAAAACACCACGATCAAGTACAAATGCGCTCCCTTCAAGAAGAAAAGCAGACGCTACAATGGCAGTTAGGACAGAAGGTGATGGAGACTGAACAGTTAGTGGCACAAATTAAAGAATATGAGCACCGACTTCAGTTTCAGACATCCACTGCAATGCAGCAGACACAGCAAAGGGACCAACTCCATCGCGAGCTCCAACATATGGCACAATCGTACGACTCTAGAATTGCTAATATGGAACAACGCTTTCTTCAGGAGGAGCAGCTCTTACAGAGGCAGTTGGCAGAAAAAACGCAGCAATTGCAGAAGAAAGATGAAGAAATAGAGCGATTCGTTGCCAATCACACCTGTCGTATTCTCACTCCACAAGTCAAGTCAGTCACTGCTAACCATGCTGGATGTATGAAATTTGAGCTGTGTGCATCCGATGGTAAGCCATGTACTGTAAACCACAACACTCCAATCACTGCTACACTTTCCCCTCCTGCAAACTCCACCGCCAACTCACCAGCAGATTGTGACATTAAACCTTTAGACAAGCATTTTGAAGTTTGCTATGAGCCTTCTATTCCAGGCCAATACCAATTAAGCATCAAACTAAGAAACAGAGAGATTTATGGGATGTCGATCTGCGTGTACCCTGATCCTACACCGCCACATCATTTGGTTCCAGTTTCATTTATTGCTCACCTCAAATCACCTTATGGAATAACAGTCACCAGACGACGGCAAATACTTGTTTGCGAATACAATGGAAATAAAGTGTCAGTGTACGATATTGACGCACCGAAGAAGGAGAAACGATATCTGGGTGGTCCGGACTTGATGACAAAGCCAAGGGGTGTGGCTACTGATGATGCAGGCAACGTGTACATCACCAGTGAGCACAAGGTACAGAAATACAGTGATACATTTGCCCTTCTCAAGAGCAAAGGAAATGAGGAGGGCGAGAAAAACGAGGAATTTCATTTTCCGTCTGGACTGACAGTCCACCAGAACGAGGTGTATGTCTGCGATCAACTTAACAATCGTGTCCAGATCTTTGACCTGGATTTAAAGTTTGTCCGATCGATCGATGAGTTAGATTCTCCCAGCGATATAGACTTCGATCAACAAGGAAGAATGTTAGTTGCTGAACATGGAAAAAAGGTGCTACAGGTGATGACTAGAGATGGTCAGAAGATTCAGGTTATTGGAAGAGACCAAGATATGAAGCCAGATGCAGTACATGTTGTTAATGAGTATATATACGTGTCGGACTTTAACCGCCAACAAGTGATTGTGTTTCATTCCTCGGGGAAATATGTCACATCGCTGGGGAGGAAGGGGCACAGGGAAGGAGAGTGGTGCGATCCAAAAGGGATTACGTCATGGGAAGGTCAGATCTACGTCTGTGGCAGTGAGGACGGTCGTGTACACAAACTCAAGTCATAGTTTATAGTGTAGTGTAGAAATTCTTGAAATAGTTTGTATAATTAGGAAGGCCTCACCTGATGTACTCTGGGGATTTTATCATCTCACACTTCGTCATTTGACCTGTGCCATGTGCAAATTTACTGGCTATATATAGCCACTAAACCAATATCTTAATTACATTTTACCGAAACCCCATGCACACACAATGCCAGCACTGCACTATAGTTATATAGCTGGTATATATACAGAGGCCTATGTGTGTATGAACAATCATGTGTATAGCACACTACATGCATGAGAAAAGAAAGAAGGAGGAAAGGAAGATGTAGACCAAAGAAAGGAGCACTAACTACAAACACATACAATACATAAAACACACGACAGCCTTGATGGCTTAGAAAAATATCTATACCAGCCTCAACAGCTTAGAAAAATAGAATTTTGAGCCTCATCAGCTTTGACATTGTTGCACAAGCCAATGCTCTGTAGCTACTGTAGCTATAATAGAGGTTAATATGTTTGAGTTCACCTGTTCATCAGGTTGAGATGTTTACTGATTTGTATGCAGGATTCGGCCCAGCCAGCTGAGCTGCCTCGGTAGCTCAGTTGGTAAGAGCATCGCCTGGAAAGCTGATGGTCGTGGGTTTGAGTCCCACCCGAGGCAGCCATTAAAAATGACTGTTTCGGGCGAGTTGTGTTGTGTTGCTTTGCCTTTCTGTTGTGTTGTTGTTGTTGCCTTGCCTTTCTCAGCATGTCTTGAAGAGATTGTTCATGCAACGTTCAATGTGCAGTAGGTCCCTGTGTATATGTAATGTATAAACCATGGCCAAGAGGTGTATATGTCAGATATACACCTGCTGTGAGGAATTTATTTGTGATATTTCCCGAGGGCCAACGGCCCGAGGGATATATCACAAATAAACTTCCGAACATAGCAGGTGTATATCTGAAAATATACACTGATTGGACATGGTTTATACGATATATGCTATGTTGAATATTGATGAGGTGTATATGCAATATATAAACCTGCCGTTACCATAGCAACATAGTATATATATATATACACTATACATGTGCAACAAAATCAACTCAACAATTTATATATATATATTAATTACGTTCCATACAACACTAGTGACATTATATCAGAGAATTATAAGAATTAAAGAGAAGAATAAAAATAAGTCGGAAATGTTGAGGAAAACAAATAAAAATTGATCCTACAATTTACAAAATGTAAAAACTTTACATGTAAAATTAGAATACATGACTACCTAACTTTTTTTAAAAATTAATGTAGTGTTAACTTCAATGCATGTATTAACATGCACCACACAATCCACACACACGCACACACACACAGAGTACAATGTATGTATGTTTTAAAGAAACATGTTAAAAGGTTTTAGAAAGAGGAAGGTGGAACTACTTATAACAAGGTGTGTACAACTAGAGACACAGCTCATAGAGGAGTTACAGTGATGACTGTTGGGTTAGCGATGGTGTCTGCACCACTGCGCTGCAGGGAGTTCTGCCGGCTACGGCGACCGCTGAGTCTTAACATGGAGGCAATGCTGGATATGGAACTGCGGATTGAACCGCCACGCGAGATAGAACCTGAATAGGGTAGGAGACACATGAAATAATCAGACCAAGAGACTCCCAAAGCAATACAACACAACACAGTGCAACTCACCCAAGACAGTCATTTTTCAAAGAAAAAATGAGCTGCCTCAGGCGGGACTTAACCCGCAACATTACTGCGTTCTGGACAGATACTCTACTGACTGCATGCACATGATCAAGTTTATGCTTTTAAAGGATGTAGGGATGATGTATACAAACATTTGTTGCATAAAAGGCTTATAACTTTGGCATTCGGGATTCCTGAGCTGTTTCATAAGGCTTGTGGAGTGTCAGCACCATCCCTACATAGAGAGTCTGCTAACACTCTGAGACGGAGTGACAGTGAGGTCATAGGTCACTAGTACCTTTGCTTTCTCTGAAGGAGCCACCTCTGTTGGGGACATGTTCTGCTCCTGCTTCCCACCTCCTTACGACGTAGACTGGACGGCTGGTGGGGTCGTAGGTGGCGCTACGTTTGGACTTTCGTAGACAGTAGCAGACACACACAAATAGGAAACAGAAGACAACAAATACAATGATACCAACTCCTGCTGCTATCCCTGGAGAGGGAGAGAAGGGGAATGGAGGGAGGGAGGGGAGGGAAGAGGGAGGGAGGGAGGGAGGGAGGGAGGGAGGGAGGGAGGAGGGAGGGAGGAGGGAGGGAGGGAAGGGGGAAGGAGGAAGGGAGGGGAGGGAAGAGGGAGGGAGGGAGGGAGGGAGGAAGGAGAGACGTTAAAGAGAGGGGAGAGAAGCAAACTTCATAATATATTATCACAAAATACAATTGAATCAAACACACTTACCAATAATAGCTCCCATTCCGAATGCCTCTGAGCCTGTCTCATCTGTTGTTCCTGTGGGACGCTGCATAACACAATGTACATGGACTTGCTATAAATCAAAGAAATTATTTAAGGAGTGCAATTCCTAAGGAACACAGAATAGTCATAGTTTGAGTGGCCTCCACTTTGTGGTGGAAATGCTTGAATCGGGACATACCCTGAAACCATGTAGGTGCCCTCAACTAATCAGGACACTTTAGTCCCAAGGTTGTCAAACCAGAGAAGTACTATAATACTGCACACCCTAAATGTACACTCATGTCCATGTACACTTGACCAATTTGACTATTAACATCCTGCCAAGGGTATACATGATGCTGCAATAGGCGTTGTGGGGGTTTGGAATTTGCAGTCCCTATTTAACCCCCCACTCCCAGCTGGGTAAACAGATGCCGTACTAGTAACCAGCAGTCAACCTACACAATAGGGGCAGGCGATGGAGGCAGTGTGCACAGCCAACCTTGAAGGAATTCTAATGTGTGCATATGGAGTGGCTTCAGGAAGACTGCCGGTGTGTACACAGTATGCACGTGCTTAATCTGGAACTAAGGAACTCTTAAAATGATGTGTAATGAGTTTATGTCAATGATTAGTTAAATTGTCTTGTGTGTACAGTGGAATGCTCTCTAACTGGACACTCTTGGGATAGAAGAAAGTGTCCTGATTAGTGAGGTGTCATGATTAGTTAGGTGTCCTGATTAGTGAGGTGTCCTCACACTTCACTGATTAGGACACTTTAATCTGGACACCTCACTAATCAGGACACTTCACTAATCAGGACACCTCACTAATCAGGACACCTCACTAATCAAGTCACCTCACTAATCAGGACACCTCACTAATCAGGACACCTCACTAATCAAGTCACCTCACTAATCAGGACACCTCACTAATCAGGACATCTCACTAATCAGGACACCTCACTAATCAGGACACTAATCAGGACACCTAACTGATCACTTTTCCATCCCACAGGTCAGATCTCCTTTGCCTACCTCAGTCGGTGTTGATGACAGAGCCATGGAGGAGGAGGAGAGGGAGGAGGAGGGAGAAGGGAGATATATCACAGAGGATGTGGACTGTGGTTCATCAACCACTGAGGAAGATGGAGGAAGGGGAGAGGGAGGGGGTGAGGGAGGGAGTGTGGGAGGGGGTGAGGGAGGGGGTGAGGGAGGGGGTGAGGGAGGGGGAGTGGGAGTGGGAGAAGGAGGGGGAGAGGGAGAGAGAGAGGGGGATTCGGTGAAGGAAGGGGAGGGGGAGGGAGAAGAGAGAGGTGTTGTAGGCATCGACATTGTGAGTGAGGTTGAGTCCATCTCTATGACATCCATGATTGAAGAGGAAGGAAGAGGAGTGGATGATGCCATGGATGTCTCATTGGCAACCGACGATACATTTACCACCGATGCCTGGCAGACGCTTACTATGGTTACTATAGTTACTAACAGTCTTATAAAATTGGAGTGTCGGTGAAATAAGACCGCCATGTTGTAGTCGTGAGGTAGACACACCTACAAAGATAGAGACAATAATGAAGTCCATACAGATCACTCCATCACTACATATATATCCAACACAGCCTCATTGACTCAAGCATGGTCGTAGAAAGGGGGGCCATGGGGGGCTAAAACACCCAATAATTTAAAGGGGCATAGCCCCCCACAATATTCCAGTCATACGAGGCTGAAGGTAAGCCATTTTTGAGACCACGCCTATGGGAACATGGCCGTGGTGTGCAGTTATCCCCTCAGGCCAGGCCACCTACACATATTATAACTTGGGAAGGAGACTAATATTTGTACTGACACTAGGGAAGTCCGTGGTCTTATTAGAGAGGTCAGAATGTTGACAAGTGACAGGACATCCACACCACACACCACAGTACCAACACCTGTCTAGCCCCATTCTTAGACAATGTGAAGTAAAATATTCCACCCACATGTAGAGAGGTCAAAGGTGATAATTGTGTTTACTCCACAGAGAGAGGCTTCTCTAGTGCTGAGTTACATATGTACATACACACACAGGATGGAGTCACACCCACTGACTGACTGATCCATACTTGGAGGGATTGAGCCTGGGAACTGATAGAGCTTATCACTAGGCAGTCTCCACCAATACAGTACGTGATGTATAGTCTGGTGTAGCCACACCCTCTAATTTATGAGAGGGTGTGGCTACGCCAGACTGTGATCTATACACCCCCTTCCCATATACTAGAAAATGCTCAGCATTAGAGGCAAGTGGGAGCAAACCCACCAAGTTATACAGGTGGGCAGTAAACAGTGTGTGAATGTCCATGATGATAAAATATCGAAAAGCCAATGGATAAAAAGGAATTTTTCTGATAGGAAAACAAGACACACACGGACATTTTCAGCTGTCGTGGTGGGCTAACCTAACTAAATTCACACACACACACACACACACACACACACACACACACACACACACACACACACACACACACACACACACACACCACTCTATTGTATTCTCCCCATTATACACTAAGCCCACAATCGTCAAGGGACCCTCACTCCTCCACACACTAAACTTAGCATAATGATATTCACAGTCTGAGGGATATACATGCATAATGTACACATGCAGAGTGTCTAATTAAAGGGAACATCAATTATATGTGTTGAGAAATTCTAAATAACACATGGTCTGTCCCTAGTATATATGCCTAACATTGTCATGGTAACCATGTACAGGTGGGTGCATAGGTCAGATAGGATGATTATAAGCTTAGGACCCTAATCAGTGAAGTAGGAAGATAAAAAATATTGGGGGAGCCAACCTGACCAATATTGTCTATTGACCAGTAACTCTTACTGTCTACTGGATTGAATATGCTTGACTCTAATAAGTAGCTGGGGGGAAAGGGGGCAGGCTCTCCCTCCTAAAATATTGGGGGGCATAGGCCCCAATGGCCCCTGTTCCAACTCCTATGCTAATGAACATGGTATGATTGGCTGTCAGTTGATGCCTAAATCTGGACACTGCATATCGTCTGTCTTCCTAAGGGTGTCGACGTAATATTACTGGTGAATGATGGTCACACACTCCCAACTAATAAGCCATGATGTAAGGGGTCAGTCATCTGATAGGTGACAACAGGAAATGCCTCCTCTGAACCATCATGTCCACTTAGCAGTGTATGAGTACTACACATTCCAACAGACTGGGGAACTACTGTACAGTACACCAGGACCCCTCTGATTAGGACCCCTGAAATGAGGGTGGACCCCTCTGATTAGGACCCCTGAAATGAGGACACCTTGATTAACAGGACACCTTTGGTGAAGATCGTTCCTCATCAACCTCACACAGAGAGCTAGTAAGGAGAGTGACCACTCCACCTCGAGTCTAGCTACCTGTGTGTGACTCATCTTTGTCAGCTGCCGCCAAAACCAGCTGGACTTTCAAGTATCTCATACGCAAGGAACACTCCACCATACCTACCCCTACATATAAAGCCATACACCACACCTTACATGGTGAAACAATGTACACACTTCACCGCCCCAAATAGCCATGGAGTGTAAGCCATAATGTGGTGGTTCCTTCCTGAATGTGCATATTCAGGCCAGTGGGAACACACACAGGTGCTGGTTTCCATGTATACCAACATGAGTCTACGTAAAAGGCAGCTGCTTCAGAGATCACAGGAAGTTGAATGGTCGAGGCAGTAACATGGAATGTCCTTAGTGTTGTCATCTCAGGTTTTCAACTGTTTACTGTTGCCCTACACAACAACAGAATTGGTACTGTTTCTGTTAATAGTGTGGGCAAACCAGCGTTAATTGGTTGTAGAAGGGAACATTAGCTGGAGGCAAAGTTTCCCCTTTAGATACACAGAGACACCTGCACAGGGTGTGTGTGTGTTGTGGATACCTCAATGTGTGGGGATACTCAACTAATGTACTAGTGGAATGTTAAGCATTGTGGGCGAGTGGAAGAGCTAGGCAAGGCCGGCTATGTTTGCGCATAGCGTGGGGGGAACCATATGAAGCACAAATTTAATATGTCAGTTGGTCGGACAGTGAATATATACATATAACCACCGCCAGCTGAATGAATAGTCTGGCATAGCCACACCCTCTCCCACTTTATGAGAGGGTGTGGCTATGCCAGACTACTGAATGACTAGGTGTGCTCACTAATCCATCGCCAGTAACTGTCTCCAGAGAAGGATGTACTGTATAAAATATGACACTCAGCAATACAGTGCCCAATCTGAAAACAGCATGAAAGCATTAGACAATGTGCTTCACCAGCTCACTCATAGTAATATGGACCATTGAATATACATGACCACTCACTACAAGAGATGCTTAGAGAGGCAAGGCAACACTCCATGAAGACAAAGCAACATGCTTGAAGCAGCCAATTTTCAAAGAGGAATGGCTGACACACTATAGTACTGTCAGCAATCTGTTAGAGACACAGAGAAGGTGTCCTGATTAGTGAGGTGTCCTACATGTCTAGTTCCACTGTGTACAATACACAACTATCTCCTCCAGCAGTTACCTCCCCCCCCCCTCACGTAACCACAATACTAGGTAACCCTACCAAGTAAACAATGGTAATAACTGATAATTGTTAACCATATGGAGGTGTTAGTGTACCCCAACTGACACCATATGTAGGATTGGAGGGCTTGAATTACCATGATTACATCATCGGAACCTCTGGTGCAAAGGTCACACATTAAAGTTGCTATTTCACTACTTGTAATGTGTTTTGAGATCATGAAGATAATATTACTATGTGTATAGTGGAACCTCTTTCACTCTTTGGGAAGAAGGAAGCGAGTCAGGTGGCCAAGTGGTTTGCAACTCTTTAAGATAGGGTGCTCACCATTAGGGTATATTGCTTTCATTATTTTTTGTAGAATAGACTATACTTAACCTTATCCATGAGATGGTATTGTTAATTCTACAGTAGTCGATTGTTGAATATGTATTAGGCAGTTTCTAGTGTTAGGAGGCATGTGAGAATTGTCTTTCTGATGGTTCAAGGAGAACTGGATATGAAGTACATACATTATCACAGATTGTAGTGATAAGGTAGCCTATAGGACATGGAGTGTACTATCTATGTTGACCACGGCAACAAGACAACATGTAGACTTACACAAGCCCCACCTACTGTAAGCAAGCCCCACCCACTGTCGTACTTCAGTAATTCAGAAAGCTGTGATCAACACACAAGCACACACACATAACTAAATCATGTGTTGATAGGGCCCAAGGATATTAGCCAATTTTCCTTTCACACTAAGAGGCTATTGTCCAACTTATGAGTACAGTGGAACCTCTCTAATCAGGACACCCTGAAATGAGGACACCTCGATAAACAGGACACTTTTTGCTGGCCCACTCCCAAATGCCATGTTTGTGTACAATTCAACCCCTGAAATCAGGACACCTCACTAATCAGGACACTTTCTTCTGCCCCAAGGGTGTCCGGATTAGAGAGGTTCCACTGTATTACTGATAACACATTGTGTGGGCCTGCAATACAGTCTCTTCCCTAATGACTACCTATCAAATCAGACCAGTACCACCTCCTCCCTCCACTGAGAGTGCCAGTCCCACTGGACTCGATGTGGGAAAGATACAGGAACAGTTTTCAGAGACAGAGCTGACCAAGACAATGACAGTTCACCATCAGCTGTCTGCCATGGACAGGTATGGAAACTTTCATTTCAGGACCCCTGATTAGTGGGGTCCAGATTAGAGGGGTTCTAGATTAGAGGGGTCCAGATTAGAGGGGTCCACATTAGAGGGGTCTGGGTTCTAAATTAGAGGGGTCCACATTAGAGGGGTCTGGGTTCTAGATTAGAGGGGTCCAGATTAGAGGTAGAGATCGTATTCAGACTAGTATCACGATCCACAATGCATGTATGATTGTGAGAGCTGCTCTATATGTCATATAAGGGTTCCCACTCACTAGGCTTGTATACTTTGTGCATGCTCGACACATATTTTATGCTCTGATTGTTACTACCTTGCACCAAGAATTGTAAATGAAGTGGTTTGGTATATGGGAGGGAGGGAGGGAGGGAGGGAGGGAGGGAGAGAGGGAGGGAGGGAGGGAGAGAGGGAGAGGGGGAGGGAGGGAGGGAGAGAGAGAGGGAGGGAAGGAGGGAGGGAAGGAGACAGAGGGGGAGGTGAAGAGAGGATAAAGGTGACTACACACTTACTACTAGACCAACTTCGAAGTATGTAAGGAATGCAATTTTGTGGAATCCCTCACGGCTAGGTATACCACAGTAGCCTCAATGGGCGTTGGCTCCCCACTTGACTCGAACACTTACAATCACTTTCACTGAAGTACCACCATAATTACCTTAGCTACGCTCGCTGTTGTATAAACAACTTGCACATTATCACTACGGAGAACTGAGGGGCGTGATGCGCTACCCTCTCATACAAAATATAAAGGTTTACAGTACAAATGTAAAGACGCGTTTAAAAACGCATAACTGGAAACTGGAAAAGTATACACCAAAACGTAGGCTAGCTAAATAATACTTGAAACGCGCAGCGCAATAAGTACCAGCTGTAATTATAAGTACTCACCTTCCGAAGTGTGATGTTTTTTCAGCTGGTGGTTGCGTCACGTCCAATATTCAATTCTTCAGCTCTAGCCTACAGCTAGAGACACAATGACTGAGTATAGCGATACACTGCACTGATCAATTGTAGACCAACGAACACACCCTCGCCGCCAGCTATGCGCGGGCACAGCATATATAAGCTTCGCTCTGCAGCCGACGTGACGTAATACCAATTATTGCTAGTAAGAAGGTTACCGCAATATCAACCATTATCATAGCGTACATAATACGTCACGTGGCTAGCGCTCTCTCGCTATGAATGACATAAGCACTTCGTGAAACATGACCACTCAAGAGGCAGAGGACCTGGGGGGGCAGGGGGGGCTTGAGCCCCCCCCCCCCATTTTTTGATAAGGGGGCCAAAAATAGAGGTTGTCATGAGGAATGTATAGCTTATGCCAGAATAAATGTAATAACCCCCACTTCGTGAATGCTGAGCCCCCCCCCCCCCCCCCACTTTTGACATGCCATCTTTACAGGATAAAATGAAAATAAACTTCTATCAAGATATGGAACTAAATTAAAGATATGGAACTAAATTAAAGATATGGAACTAAATTAGATGTGGAACTAAATTAAGTGTTCTTAGTGACGTCAGTATAGGTGTCCTGTTTATTTAGAATGTAAATTACAAAATGGCAACTCTATATATATATCGTTGAATTATAAAACTAGCAATAATATAGGTCTCTACTAGTGTGTGTTGCTGTAGGACTATCTCCTGGTCATGTGAGTGGCGGTGTGGTAGGCCAACCACTGGTCATAGTCCTCAGGGAGGATGTAGATCACATCGCGGATCATAAACTGTAGAGAAATGTAACACAACATGTCTAATTGGGACAGTCTCTATACCCAAGGCCGTAGCTGCAACAGGCAAGGCTCAAAATTAATTACTTCAGAGAAATGATCATCTCTAATAAGGTCAGTGTACTTTTCTACCATCCAAATTGCCTTAATCTCTAAACAACACGTACCTTGAGAAATTGTGTGCCGCATTATTATATTCTCGCCTCGGTGTTCAGATTTTGGAGAAATAATACTGAAATCCTAAATCAATCAGTTTTGATGACATTATGCTTTCAAAATGTTAGATCGTATTTGCAAATTTCTCAAGTACGTATTGTTTACTTCTGGGATGGTGGAAAAGTAAACAGACCCACACAAGCCTGTGCTGCAACAGACAAGGCTCAACGTACCTCGATCATAACTGCGGTCTCAGGTGAACGGAGCTCCCAGGGTCGAAGGGTAGAGAGGATGTTGATGAGGCGCTTCTTGGACCACTGCTTCGGTCCCACGACTGATGAATGTCGATAGTGGTTGTCAAGGAGGTCTAGCAGTCGCTGGCAGTAGCGGTCCATCTTTACTGAGTCAGGAAGTTGTGATAGCAGATCTGGGTACCTGAGGAGAGAGAGATCTGTACATGTACAGTGAAATTAGGACACCTCAATAAACAGGACTATCTCAATGCCATGTTTGTGGACTAAAGTTACTAATCAGGACACCTCACTAATTCAGGACACTTCAATAATCAGGACACATGGACACCTCACTAATCAGGACACCTCACTAATCAGGACACCTCAATAACCGGGACACCTCACTAATCAGGACACGTGTATCCCAGACGTATCCAGATTAAAGCGGTTCCACTGTACACACATACATGTACATAGTATGTGTGGTGTCCTCACCAGTTGAAGTTCATTAGCAGTTTCTTCCTAGCCATCTCTGTGGTCTCTATCTCCACTCCCTGCCTCATGAGAGACAGGTCCTCCCACAGGCTATGCCGGGCCTTCAGGGACGCCAGTCGCTGCTCAAGAGCCTCATTGCGATGCCTAGCACAGGACAGATTACAGCTGTTGGTACTCGATGTCCACATACATCAACATGGAACTGCACTATTCAGTGGATCCCCTCTAATCTGGACCCCCTAATCTGACCCCCTCTAATCTTGGACCCTCTAATCTAGAACCCCTCTAATCTGGACCCCCTAATCTGCACCCCTGTGTTCTAGAACTCCTCTAATCTGGACCCCCTAATCTGACCTCCTCTAATCTTGGACCCTCTAATCTGCACCCCTGTGATCTAGAACCCCTCTAATCTGCACCCCTGTGATCTAGAACCCCTCTAATCTGCACCCCTGTGATCTAGACCCCCTCTAATCTGGACCCCTGTGATCTAGAACCCCTCTAATCTGCACCCCTGTGATCTAGACCCCCTCTAATCTGGACCCCTCTAATCTGAACCCCCTCTAATCTGGACCCCACTAATCAGGGCCCCTGAAATGAAAGTGTCCATACCTGTCCATGGCAGACAGCTGATGGTGGACTGTCATTGTCTTGGTCAGCTCTGTCTCTGAAAACTGTTCCTGTATCTTTCCCACATCGAGTCCCGTGGAACTGGCACTCTCAGTGGAGGGAGGAGGAGGTGAGGAGGAGGGAGAGCCAGCCTGAAAGAAGGTGTTCATCATGGTTGGTACACAGCTATAGTAGAACAGTAGCCTCAACCCCACATAATGACGGAGTTCTTGCGGTGCAGTGGCCTTGGATTGAGGCTAGGTATCTCAGAGGACATTCTCTAACAGACCACTTGGAATGGCACACAACTTGACATCACATATACCATGTTTTCTACAGGACATCTCACTAATCAAGACACCTTACTTATCAGGACACCTCACTAATCAGGACACCTCACTAATCAGGACACCTCGCTAATCAGGACACCTTACTTATCAGGACACCTCACTATCAGGACAATTCCTCCTTGCCCCAAGTGTATCCAAAATGCACGTTTCACCACACATCATACATACTAGAGAGTAGTTATATGTCCATCAATATTCTGTATGACCTGTTTCTTGGAGAGCTGACTCTGCTGCAGAAGACGTTGGATTCTGGCACGATTTTTCCGTTTTGAGAAATTCAACTCCTCATCCACTGTCTTTACCAATGCCTCCATCTGGGCAGCCTGTGAGGTGTGAAGAAGACAGTCTTGAAAATGGTGGCTATGGAGCTGAAGTTGGTGTACTTACTGTCAGCTTCTTTCTTCTTCTCAGCTTTTCTTCTTCCCTAATTGCAGCCTCCCTCTTTTGCCTCCCTACACAATATATCTACTATTATCATCTGATGTGAATTGTGTCATTAACTTACGATAGGAGGGGCTGGGGTGGGTGTGGCCAGAGGATGTCACATGACCATCTTGACATGGATTGGAAGGGTTATTACCTTCGGAAGAATCCTCCCCACCCTGCAAAGGAAGAAGTCACTCATATGTACTTACGTAATGTAAAAAGGCTTACCATATATATATAATGTATATACAGTGGAACCTCACTTAACGGCCACCCCTCCAACAACAGCCATCTGCTATATAACGGCCAACAGCCCTGGTCCCGATTTAACTTAACCCCTGTATAAAAACCCCTCTACAACAGCCACCTCCGTATAACAGCCAAAATGCGATTCCCCAAGGGTGGCCGCTATAGAGGGGTTCCACTGTACATATATTTTATGGGTACTATCCCTACATACTGGCATTTGAAAAGCCCAATTGATACTGTATATATATATATATATATACTTTTGAGGGAGAATTCTTCTTCCAGTCATTGTAGATCAGCTGCGTTTTGAGGGGGGAGAGTCTACGAGAGAGAGAACGGGAGTGGGCTGCTTGGACACTAGTTCTGTTTAACTGCCAGCACTAGAGAGGGAGAGAGGAGGGAGGGAGAGGGAGAGAGAGAGGGAGAGGGAGGGAGAGGGAGAGAGGGAGAGGGAGTGAGGGAGAGAAGGAGAAAGAAGAGGGAACTGATAAGCCTCTTCTAAGTTGCCTGTTCATTACTCAATCAAGCTGTCATCTAGCATTGTATACACATTCAGCAGTAAGACCTGATGCTGTACCATGTACATGTATGTACCTTTGCGAAGGGAGTGTGTAGTGCAGTGGAGTCCAGTCTGAGACCATCCATCAGCCACACAAGGACACACAGTCGTCTGTACCACATGTACCTGTGAAGATACATGTATCATGGCTGGGATATATACTGTAGGCTTCAGTATACAGCACTTACACAAGTTCTGACTGGTTTGTGAAAACCATATCCTCCCTTCTCTCTCCTTCCCTCTCCCCCTCTCCTACCTCCACCTCTTCTCCCCCTCCCTCACCACCCCTCCCTTCTCCCTCTTCTCCTCCCCCCTCACTCCTCCCCTCCCCCTCTCCTCCTCTCCCCTCATCACCCCTCCCCTCCTCCTTTCCTCCAGAGACTTCATCTGCAGTTATTCTGAGAGTAGACTCGGAGGTCATACTTCGTTTGGTCTGAGTGGATGCTTGTCGGTTGTCATGGCTACTACTAAGGGTGTCGTAAAAGCTTGCAGTTGACATACGTCTCTCCATGTGCACTGATTTTCTGTCGTCATGGTTACCAGAGTCAAACGTGACATGTGATCCTCTTGTTTCTGTCTGAGTTTGTCTGTTGTCATGACAACTAGCATCAAGGTCAAAGGTCACAGGTAAGTGTTGCCTTTCTGTGTGTACAGATGCTCTTCTGCTGGCAGGGTCAAAGGTGACGGTTGCCGATTGCCAAGCATTTCTTTGAGCTCTATCATCATCGTTCTCTTTCAGAGCAGCTGCCTTCATCTGTAGAGTGACATAGAGCTAGATGTATGGTAGGTTGGGTTCCCCAGTGACCCACTAGGGAGGGTTTGTGCTCTCTACCTTGTCCTTCTCCTTGTTTGTGAGGGATTCAAACAGTCCCCTCCCCACCTTCACCTCCTCCCTCCTCACATCCACATCCTTTATCTCCACTGGCAACAGGGCTAGGTTGTCGGGCAGCTGGTGTGTGTGTTTGTGTGTGTGTGTGTGTGTGTGTGTGTGTGTGTGTGTGTGTGTGTGTGTGTGTGTGTGTGTGTGTGTGTGTGTGTGTGTGTGTGTGTGAGAGAGAGAGAGAGAGTGTGTGTGAGTGTGTGTGTGTGTGTGTGTGTGTGTGTGTGTGTGTGTGTGTGTGTGTGTGTGTGTGTGTGTGTGTGTGTGTGTGCCCGTGCCCATGTAGCTGTGTGTATATAAAGGTTTACCTGAGGGGCCATAGACCGTAAGAGGGGACGAGGAGGGGGAGGTGGGGTTGGGGTACGAGATGATTGATTAGGGGGAGGGGAAGAGGACACCAATAGCTGGGGAACACAATTTGAATGCATTTTCTCAGAGACCCTCTGTACATCATTATAGTGCATGAAGATATGTGTTAACTTGTGACACCACACTATGATGCTGCGGGTTCACGTCAGCTACCTCCTCGTGGTGAACCCGGTAACACGTGTTCCGTGGCTAAAGCTGACAACTGCCTTTGTGCATCGTGTGGAGTAGTCCAGAGCATAAGGGCAGTCTTCGGCCTAGATCTTGCGAATCTAGGTGATCATAAATCGCACAAGAGAATGCCCAAAGAGTTGAACTCAGGCTCTCAGAGCCACAACAGATCCAGATCCAGTGCTAAACGAATGTACTCTCGTGGTAGGTGGACCTTCATGATAGCTACATGGAATGTGCGAACCTTGGTGGAAAGAGCAGGCGGAGACAAACGCATATGTCGAAGCAGGGCAATGCCAAGCACGAGTGAAGGCAATGTGGACCGCAAGATAGATCTCATGACAAAGGAACTCAGGCGTTATAGCTGGAAAGGTTTTGGCACGAATCATGCAGGAGAGACTACAAGTGATAGCAGAGGAGCTCCTACCAGATTCACAGTGCGGTTTTCGGAAAGGAAGAGGATGCACAGATATGATTTTTGTAGCGAGACAGTTGGTTGAGAAGTGCAGGGAGCATGATGATGCCCTCTTTGTGTTATTTGTAGACTTGAGGAAAGCATACGATTCTGTGCCTAGGCCTGCTCTGTGGTGTGTGCTGGAGAAGAATGGAGTACCACCAAACATGCTGTCCATCATCAAGTCCTTTCATGACAACATGCAAGCTGAGATTAGAGTTGGAGACACAACTACTGACAAGATCAAAGTGCTCAATGGCCTGCGACAGGGTTGCACACTGGCTCCATCCCTCTTCAATCTATACTTCAGTGCCGTAATGAGTGCCTGGAGAGCTCAGTGCCCAGAGGCAGGTATGATTGTGCGGTACAAACATGGACGGAAACTGGTTGGAGATAGAACTGCTAAGTCCCGGCTGGAATGCATAAAAGTCACTGAATCCCAGTTCGCGGATGATGCTGCTGTATATACAACAACACGTGAAGATTTTGAGCGTTCTACAGCCAAACTTGTTGACACAGCTGCTAGTTGGGGCCTAACTGTGAGCATGGAGAAGACAAAGGGGATGGCTGTGGGCCACCATGACAATGGTAGTGACACTCTGCCAGTGCAGCTCGCAGGAGGCCAGATAGAGATGGTGAGTGATTTCACCTACCTTGGTAGCAACATTACCAGTGATGGCGAGGTCAAAGAAGATGTCAAGATCCGCATTGGCAAGGCTGCAAGAGCTTTCGGTTGCCTACAGAGAGCAGTGTTTCAAAACAGAAGGCTATCTGTGGAGACGAAGAGGAAGGTGTACAAAGCTGCTGTATTGTCAGTGCTACTATATGCAACAGAGGCCTGGGCAATCAAGGCGGAGAGCTTGAGGCGCCTGACTTCCTTTCACAACAGATGTGTTAGGTCTATCATGGGGGTTACTAAATACCAACAGTGGAAGGAAAGGATAACATCACGGAGGCTCGCAGCGGAGTTTGGTATGGAGGTGACCATGACACATTTGTTGATGAAGCAGCGTCTTCGGTGGCTGGGCCATGTAGCCAGAATGGAACCTTTTCGTTTGCCCAAACAGCTGCTCTTTGGTGAGTTGGTTAAGAAGAGGCCAAGTCATGGGACCAAGAGAAGATGGCGAGATGTAGCTGTGTCAGACATGAAGGCAGTGGATGTGGGCAACGATTGGTTTGAATTGGCCCAGGACAGGAGGGCTTGGAAAGCTCTGTGTACAGAGGGACTTCGGTCTCTTGTTGACCAGCAACACTTGAGTATACCGTCTGCAACAGCACGTACTACATCCTATCCATGTCAGTGTGGTCGGTCCTTCCGCAGGAAGGGAGATCGTACTAGGCATCAACGATTTTGTGGCAGTCAAAGCTAGTTCCGACTCTTTGGGCGTTCAATATCCAGGGCATTCCTCGCCCAAGGATACCGCTATCACCAGTATGGTGGGCGGATTCAAGGTTCAAGGTTCAAGGTGTGTGTGTGTGTGTGTGTGTGTGTGTGTGTGTGTGTGTGTGTGTGTGTGTGTGTGTGCCCGTGCCCATGTAGCTGTGTGTATATAAAGGTTTACCTGAGGGGCCATAGACCGTAAGAGGGGACGAGGAGGGGGAGGTGGGGTTGGGGTACGAGATGATTGATTAGGGGGAGGGGAAGAGGACACCAATAGCTGGGGAACACAATTTGAATGCATTTTCTCAGAGACCCTCTGTACATCATTATAGTGCATGAAGATATGTGTTAACTTGTGACACTACACTGCCTTGCTAGTGTGCTGCACATGTGACCTTTGAAATGTGCCTTTATTACCACAAGTGGTCATATAATACCTGGCCGTCCCTCTTCTGTCCCAGGCCACCCAGTATTAAACTCGGATCGTCCAACTCCACTTGTCCCACATCCTGATAAGGTAGATAAGCAGGTCCATGGAAACCACATGCCGACTGCTGAATCTGTCGTCTGTACACAACAACAACAACAATTGGGCCAATTGCTTGTGAACAGCTATCTGAGCCCCGCCCATATTTGGTTGCATAGCAACAACCTCTAGCAAATTTAGTGGTTCATGCTACGCTTGACCCAAACAGTCTGATATTATAGTGCAAACATATCTCCTCCGATTACCTTTCGAAACTCTCTCTCCACACTTGCTCCCTCTCTGGGTGTGTGTAGGAGACGTGGACAGCTGTACGGGCCCTCAGCGCGCCCTTCCAGTGCGGCGCGGCGACCACGGGCTGGTTCCGCACGGTCAGTCGTGGTAGACTACGCACCTTCGGAGAGAGAGCCTGGCTCTTTCGCTCTCCTTCTCTGTACAGCAACACAGCCATTACTACGCTACGTCTTCTACGCATGCGCAAAATGACGCAGACGCAGAGCCACGCCCACCTTATCTATTGACGAAGCCGACTCGACACCCTTCGCGTTCTTACTAGCATGTTGCGGCTGTTCCAGGTCAACGAGGGGAGATATCTCGACGTGGAAGGAGAACTCACCCCCAACTCTCGGTAACGTAATACCTCGAGTCTCTAGCCGCGTTACGTTTGCGTGCTGCACCGTGTATACATACATGTACACTGTTTACTGTGGTATAGAGAATGACACATTGAAATAGGTACTTCTTGGGCAATTTTTCCCGTCCAAAAGATCTTCTTGTTGTACTTTACCAACCCCTGAAATCAGGACACTTCACTAATCAGTATCAGGACACTCTCTCCGAAGTTGTATGATTATTGTTCACTTGCAGAGTTGGAGATGTGTGTGAGGAGCTGACCAGTATGAAGGAAGGAGGTGGGGTGGTGTTGATGGTGGCTGACGGGAGACAGATGGAACAGTCAGAGCTGGTGGCTGCCTACGCTGCTGGAATGGTGAGCATGTCTCTATTAAAGAAGAGAGAGAGAGGAAGCGAATGAGAGAGAGAAAGAACGCTAAAACTGACTTATTTTGTGTGACTGTTGTTGTTCTTATAGGAGAACAAGCCAATCTTTGTGTTCTACCAGACCTACCTCTCATCTCCCTCCCCTCCCACACTAGTAACAAGCCTTAAACCAAGTGAGCTTCACACAAAATATGTACATGTAGATATAAGACTTGAACACAGTTTAGTAATCCTCTCACTACTCACGATGTTGTTCCTCTCAGGGGCCGATTTGGAGCGAGGGATGTCAGTGTTATCTCAGAAACCATCTGCGTCTCTCTTTCAGAAATTTCCACCGCTGGCTAAGGTATTGCTACAATGTATGACATCACAATATAGGGATTGGTTCCAAGGTTGCTTATTATAGTAGTTCTTCCCTTCCTCCCTCCCTTCCTTCCTCCCTCCCTCTCTCCCTCCCTCCCTCCCTCCCTCCCACCCTCTCTCCCTCCCTCCCTCCCTCCCTCCCTCTCTCCCTCCCTCCCTTCCTTCCTTCCTCCTATCCTCAGCAACTCAGTGAATACAGTAGTGGTCTCTACAATACCTTCCTCTCTGTAAATGAGGAGTGCAGTCTCCAGATTGCAGGATGGAGAGCTGTCCTGAGAAACTGCAAGAGAATTATCAGGTACAGTACAAGTATATCCAATAATCTATTAGATAATATCACACGTGTTTCTCCCCCTCTCCCCTCCCTCCTTCCCTCCTTCCCTCCTTCCCTCTCTCCATCCTCCCTCCCCCTTCCTCCCTCCTTCTCTCCTTCCCTCCCCCTCCCCCCACCCCACAGTGTGTACCAAAAACACCAGCAGCACTTCTCACAGGTTGTGACTATATTCCAGTCCTCCAGACCCCACTATATCAACCTGGTCCAGAGGTACACACACTCCACTGTAGTCACCAGTAACACTACATGTACATATAGACCAAGGCAGTATGAAAAATGCGGATAAATGTGTGTTCTAGAAGTACGTGTGCTTTATTCCAGCTTTCCTCTCCATCTTCCTCTCCTCAGTTTTCCTGAGCAAGTGAAGCTACTGCAACAACTTCCAGTTCCCTCCTCCCCCTCTCCCTCTCCCTCTCCCTCCCCCTCAACCTCTCTCTACGACTGGATCAGTACACATGTGAGTTGGATCCTCCACAGTCCATAATTGCCCCCCTTGCCCCTCCACACACACACACACACCTCCTGACATCCCATTTCAGGTGTCTACATTTCAGGGTGTCCTGATTAGAGGGGTATTGATATGTCCTCATTTCAGGGTGTCCTCATTAGAGGGGTGTTGAGATGTCCTCATTTCAGGGTGTCCTCATTAGAGGGGTGTTGAGGTGTCCTCATTTCAGGGTGTCCTCATTAGAGGGGTGTTGAGGTGTCCTCATTTCAGGGTGTCCTGATTAGGCTATATTCCTCACACAGGATGAAAAGAACAGTCTGGTTGACTTGTGTAGTGAGTGTGAGAAGGCTCTGGCACAGGCCGAGGACAGACAGCTCAGTTCATCCCTGACTTCTTCCCAACAACTACTGGAGTCATGCAAGCTGGATGGACTGGAGATTCAGGAGGAGGGAGAGGGGGAAGGAGGGAGTGAAGAGAAGGCTACTGAACTGTGCCAGCTGCAATTTCGGATGATGGAAGTGAGTGCGACCTCCTTTCTCTCTCCTTGCATGATCTTTTCCAGCACAGAGAGGTGGAGAGGGTAGCAGTACAGAACCTGTCCTAGCTCTCTCTCCTTCCCTCCCTCTCCTTCCTTTCCCACCTATGTATATCTAACACAAAGAGTACCTGCTGACACTCATTTTCTCTCTTTCTTCCCTCCATTCCCCTTCTCTTCCATCCATCTCCACCATCTCTCTCCATCCTTCAGAACATCCACTCCACCTCCCAGCGAGCCATGCGCAGTGGAGATGGCGGTACCATCGCAGACCTGTCTGTCAGCCATCACAAGAGCCTACAGCTGATGAGGCAACAGAGCAGACAGCTGGAGGATATTGTCAGAACTGCAGAGACAAGGAAAGCCAAAATCACACACCACATACATGAGGTAAGGCACTAGATTGCCTGAGCAGTAGATCAGTTTCTGTCTACAATAAGAATATATTTTCCAACTTGTGTAGTTTACTAACCTAATCTATAGTTTACTAACAATACGTTCATAATTTACTAACCAGTTTACTAATGTCTGCAAGTCCCACCATACTTGATATGATTGTAACGATGGTTGATATTAACTATAGGGACTTCGTGTGGTGACTGAGCTACAGATGAAGATCAATGAAAGTAACAGTGTTCTAGTCTTTCTTCACGAGACACTTAAACTGGCCAGGAAAAGGTGAGAGCCTCTCTATTGCTCTAAACAGTGTGTAGTTTACTATAATTTACTAACAACAAGTTCATAGTTTACTAACCAGTTTACTGTGTGGTGTGTTACAGATTTGAGGTTTTGGAGCAGGTCTGTACGTGTGGAGAGGTCCTGGGTCACGTGGTGTCGGAGATAGAGAGAAGACAGACATTCAACCAGCTCTTCACTGAAGTACGAACAATGTATATTTTGGATGCATGAAATAATCAGACCAAGAGACTCCCAAAGCAATACAACACACACAACAAAATGCAACTCACCCAAGACAGCATCAAGGAAAAAATGAGCTGCCACAGGCGGGATTCAAACCCACGAAATTCTGCATTCTAGGCAGATGCTCTACCAACTGAGCTACCGAGGCAGCTCACCTGGCTGGGTCGAATCGCACATACAAAGCAACACAACATGCATGTCATGCACATATACTTGTAGTGTATAGTAAACTCCTCATCAACAAGATAAGGGTATCGGGGTACACCTTGATCCTTAAAAATGAGAACCCACCTTGCTATCTATCCTACAAAGATTAGTTGCGCTGGTTTCAGCCAGCTCTCTCTATTTTCCCCGCAGAGGGTTGTTGAGGTGTCAGAAGAACTGAGAGCAGCTCGAGAAGAAGAGAAGCAGCGACGTCACACCTTCACATCATCCCACCGGCACCACTTCCTCCTCTCACTCTTCCCACAACTCACACACAGACTACCAGATGCCACAGTATGTCACATGACTATCACATGACTATCACATGATCCTACCAAACCATCACTCTCTCCAATATGATCTCTCTAACAGTGTCGTTTGAGTAAAATTTCTGACAGTACTGACACAACAGACCTCTCTCTAATCAAGAAATCCCTCCCACCCCATTTCCTGTAAGTTGACAACATTCAGTACATCTGGACACCTTATATTATGGGGAATTCCCTCTAGTCAGGACACCTTGATAGTCAGGACATATTTTGCTGTCTAAAATGCACCACTGAAATCAGGGACCTCACAAATCAGAAGATCTTCAGCTGCCCAAGGGTGTCTAAATTTCTATTGTATTTTTCCACCTTCCAGGCCTCCTAATAGCAATGAGTATTTCTCCATTCCATTCTCACACTCTCAATTCATCACCACTTCCACTCCCCACACCTCCACACACCCACAAAGCTCACCAACACCACTGGACACGACACACAGGACAGACAAGTCACAGCTAGAGGTAGAACAAGAACCGAATAATGAGAGATTGAGATGGGAAGAGGAGAAGAAACAGCTAACTAGTAGAGTCCAGCAGCTACAGGAGCAACTCACTGCTGTATCTACTGAGAGAGATGCACTGGGTAGGGAGAGAGAGAGGCAGGTTTTGAATGAGTTGGAGAAAGGTGCTGTTGTTCTAGAGGAGGATAGAGAAGTTTCGAAAAGACTTCAGAAACTGGAAGAGGAGCTGAACACTCTGACTACTGAACGAGAACACCTTTTGAAAGAGATAGAGACATGCAGACAAGATTGGGAGAGAGAAAGGCAGGATTTAACCAAGAGTTTGCAAGTTAGTGAAGCAACACAGCAGCAGCTAGAAGCTAACATGGAGAGTGTGAGACAGGAGAAGATCAAGTGTGAAGAACAGCTTCAAGCAATTCTGATGGATGTGGCAGAGAGAGAAGAGAAGTGGGACACAGAGAGAGAAAACTTTGTTGCAAGAGTGGAAGAATTATCGCAGGCAGTGGAGAATGAAAAACAAGAAGCTACACTTCAAATTAAAGACCTACAGACCACCTGTGAAGGGTTGTCAAGACAGTTGGAGGTATCTGAGTGTACAGTCACAGAACAGAAGTCCATTCTGACTACCCAAACCACCGAGATAGAATCAGCAAATGAAGAAAGATCCAAACTTAGGGAAGACTGTGAACAATTGAAGAGCACTCTTGAAAAAAAGGAAACAATAATTAGTGATCTGGAGCAACGCGAAATGCAATGGAGTGAAGAATCTGAGCAGATGAGAGGTCGTGTTGAGACTCTAGAGAGAGAGAAAGAATTGCTGAATCAGAGAATGCAAGCTCTCAATAATCATTGTCAACGGTTGAGCAGTGAAAACGAGCAGCTGCGATCAGGTAGCCTACCTGATTACTGCCGTTCACCAAGCAGTGATGGCAGCAGGTCTGAAAGAGTGCTGCTTCAACAGCAGAGTTCAGACCTGAAATCCTATAGCAGTGAACTAGAGTTGAAAATTGAGCAGTTGAAGTTAGATAATCAACAACTGAAGCAGCAACTTGCTCAGATGGAGGAGGAAAACAGACGTCTCAATAATCGTTGTGAGAGTTTAAGCAGTGAAAATGAACAGCTTAGGTCAGGTAGCCTCCCTGATTACGATCGTTCACCAAACGGTGATGTTAGCAAGTCCGAGAGAGAGCAGCTACAGCGACCTAGTCCAGACCTTCAGCCACAGATGGCGCAACTGAAATCTCATATTAGTGAACTTGAGTCCGAAAATGAGCAGTTGAAGTCAGAAAATGAGGTACTGAAGCGGCAACTTTCTCAACTGGAGGTTGAAAATCAGGAGCTGGACTCTAAGACCAGAGAACTGAGAAAGAAATCAGAGCAAGTCGAATCACAGACGAGGGAGCTGGAGAGACAACACGACAAGTTACAGTTAGAGAGGGAGAAAGAGAAGGTAACTTTCACTGCTGAGATTGAGCGGTTGAATTCCATAAACAAGAAACAGGAGCTGCAACTTCAGGAGCAGCAAGCCAAAGCAGATGAGTTAAATTTACAACTTCAAGAGCAACATATGCAACACCAAACAGAGGTAGAAGACATGATGACCAAGTCAACAGAACTGGAGGTAGACATTGTTCAGTTAAAGGCACAAAACAAAACTGTTACAGATTATTCAGAGCAGTTGAAACTGAAACTTAAGGAAGCAGAAGGAAAGCAGGTCACCTGTTTGGAGTGTGAGAAAAAACTTATCACAATTTCAACTATGACAAAGAATCTGGAAGAGAGGGAAGGGGAATTGAAGAGGTCGGAATCCCGACACCAGCAGGCTCAGAATGCCTGCACACATATGAAGAAACAGCAGGAGCAGCTGACACTGAGGATAGAAGTACTGGAGCGAGAGAGAACAGAGGAGACAACACTTTCCAGGACAGGAGAAGATGCAGGAAGAGGGTTACAAGATGTAGTAAGGGAGAAGAATAGTGGAGTTGAGAAAGAGGGTGGTGTAGGGGTGGATGTGAGTGGTGGGTGGGTGCTGGAGGGAGGTGGTGAGGAGGGGAAGGAGGGAACTCCACAGGAAGAGGTGAAAAGACTGCGAACAGAGCTGGCCGTGGAGAGAAAAAATCGCTCCCTGTTAGCAGAAGAGCTGCAGCAAGTTGGAAAGGAGAGAGATGAGTTTATGCAAAAGTTCATGGAAGTAGAACGGGAGCTAAGGAGTCACCGTCATTCCATGTTGGAGTCAGTCATGACGACGTCTTCTTCCTCCAGTGGTGGAGCTAGTACCAAAGGCCTTAGTGCCAGTGTCACGGCATCTGGACATCAGAGGAGATTGAATCTCACCATCAGCAAGTAATATATGGCAACCACCACATTATACACCTATATATACAAAGAAGCTTCCTAGTACACAAATTCAAGTCCCACCTGAGGTAGTTCATTTTTCTTTGAAAATGACTATCTTGGGTGAGTTGTATGTATTGTGTTTTGTTATTGCCTTGTTGGGAGTCTCTTGGTCTGGATAATTGGCGAGCGGAGCCAGCCCACCTAGTCATGTCAACAGGCCTATTTTTCTGTATATATATTTACATGTATATGTGACAAGCAATGTACATACCGTAATGTTATATATGCTTCTAATTTGCGTGTGCACTCTCCTGCTCGCTTTGCATTCAACTAGCTATACAAGTAAACCATATGCACTCCATGGGCTACTCTCGCAGTGTGTGGCTATATATACTGATTTCATTTTATCACTTCCAAATGAGGATTTGTCACCAAGATTCCATTTGTGTGTATTCTCTAGTCTTCAGGTGGACGATGTAGCCCTGTTCTTTGTGGACTCATACGACAACTACCTGGCACTGTGTGTGGATGGGAAGACCTACTATCTCAACCAATCCTGTGTGACAAAGTTCACTGACACATGGCAAGATAAAGGTGAGATAACTGCTCAGTAGAGGCTTATAACACAGGAACCTTCCTGCATGAATACGGGAAACAGACAGCATCAAGATGTCCGTGCTGGCACCAATTCTAAAACAGGAAAGTTGGTTTTACTGTGGTCCCACTACTGACTTATACGAGAGTTTGTCGGTGTAAAATACCGACATCTCGATGCCGTCTGTTTCCATATTCATGCAGGAAGATTCCTGTGTAATATGCAGTGTACTGCATTGCTATATGTGTGTCCTTGCTACTCAATAGTGTAGTTGCATGAAATTCATTTTGTTACCTCTACTATTACTTCATTACTTACATATTTGAATTTTTCAAAACAGTCAAGCCACCATTTAAGAGGTGAGAGTTAAAGTATCTATTGTGCAATGGATATTATATCAGTGGTTTCATGTCGCAGAAAATTACTAATTGGTCGTGTTACAAAGAGACTGCACGTGGAAGTTAGAAAGGTATGCACACATAGTCAGCTATAGTGTCTTCAGCTTCTTTTACACACACACACACACACACACACACACACACACACACACACACACACACACACACACACACACACACACACACACACACACACACACACACACACACACACACACACACACACACACTACAGGAAGAAAATAGATTACATGTCCCAGTTGGTACCAGACTCTATAAATTGGAAGCTGTGGAACTATCTCCAGACTTCAGCTAGTGACACTGCTCTCTGACTGTCATTCATGTATTGTGTTTGTGGATGGTCATAAATATATGGGAAAATGGCTATGTTGACATTTTGAAAAACTCTGTGTACAAGAAATATATATATGTAAGCTAGGCATATGCAGTTATAGCAGTTTATCTATTTGCCTACACATAAAATATAAATGCTGCTAACTAAAAGCCTGGGCAATATGTAGGCCATACAATCTCCCTGCATGATCATGAGTGGCTTTCAGAGGCCCCTTCATTATGGTATGAATCTTTATCCAGAGGTATATATAGTGATAATTAGAGAGCAGCTGCAGAAGGATTGATGGCTGTATAAGATTTGTGTGTGCTCTTGTGCCTGGCACCTCTTTACATATTACACTCAATTGTCACCCTGACTACAATAATCAGCTGCAAGGTCTCAAGTGTTGTTGGCAGCTGCCATTGGTAAACATGTAATAGACAGTTAGATACAGCCTTTTATGTGGGTACTCTCCATGCCCATATTTGTACATACTGGATCCTCAAGGACAGCAGAGGAATCAGCTGCAGGAAATGCTGTGTAGATTCCCCCAGTTATTCATTGGCTTTTACTATGATGTGAGCTCTAGTAGCTGATTAGTACACAGTGGAACATTGGGACAAAAGAAGTGTCCTGAGAGATTGGAAGTGAAGTATGGCATTTGGGATGGGGGGAGGGGATGGGAAGTGTATCTTGATACAGGTTTATAAAGAGCATGGCACCATCATGTAAAGGTATCACAATAGTGAATGATGGGTTAATCCCTTTAGTAATCAAACAATTATTAAACAATGTCAACACTATGAAGCAATCGAATGTTTGAACCACACTCCACATACCCATGCAGTGCCACGAGGACAAACGAGAATGTGGAGAGCTGCCAACCAAACAAGTATTAGGGCATTCAGATCAGGACACACATACCATAGTGATGAATGAAGTGAAGTGTATCGACATAGAAGGCACCTTGGCTGTGTTCCTGATCTGATATATTAAGTATATAAAGCAATCAGTAATCCCACAGGAATCCTATACAGTGACCAGCCACAACACACAAGGTCCATACTAGCTGCCTCCTACTATTGGTTGATCCAGAAAAGGCTCTCTGTGCATGACTGTCCCTGACACCACAATGCCTCTAACTTCCATAGAGTATGGTAATATGGCCAAGAGAGGAGTTAGTATTAAGGCTTTACTAACAGCTGCTATACTGGCACACAGGTCTAATCCAGCCAGACACCCTTGGAACAGAAGAAGGTGTTAGGGGTCACAACTAGTGAGGTGTCCTGATTAGTGAGGTGTCCCAATTTCAGGGTTGTAAAGGACACAATATGGTTATTTTGTATGACAAAGGTCTTCTCATTCATTATGTCTCCTGACATTCTACACCATTGTTTAAATTCAGTGCTATAAACAAAATTATCATCATCTACCAGGCATAATCATTGCTGGGATATTTTTCAATTGTGTTATTTCTCATAATGATTGAATGTTTATAAACACATGTACGCTGTATGGCTGCACACATGCAGACCTACAACAGTCAGGGAGATTTAGTCATGCCTACACCAATGCAATTGTGGTGTACATACTACCAACAATACCACTGCCACGTTTGCTCAGCAAGTGTTTCACTTACTGAATATGTAACAATGGCAAGCCTTATATGTGAGGGTAGTGCATAGAGTGCCTATTACGTGCCCTGAGATGGTGTACTCTATAGCACAAGGAAGTATGGAGGAAATACAGCATGGGGAATTCTCACTGCTGAGAAGTATAGTAGTGACTATACATGCAGAGAATTGTGACAATAGTGACTACAATGTATGCATGAGAGAATTGTGTACATACGGAAAACTAGTATAGTAGCCCTTTCTAGGCACCAGTCATTTTTTCTGATGCTAGTATGCATATATTGGCAAACATTCAGAGACTATTATTAAAATACATACTCTGGTATGCTTTAATGTTATCACAACAATTAAATGAAAGGATGATGACATATTACGTAAAATATCAACCACGTACTGTGCCTACATTACTAGTAAAATGCTACTGATATTAGCAAGCAAAGAGCCTTACATCAGTTTAATAGAGAAGTGTTTTTGCTGTTGTTATTGTTTTGATTCTTTTTGTTGAAGGCTGCTAAAAGTTCGGCCTGTAGCTGAGCTGCTGTGTCGTTCTGTGGTCCAGGTCGCGGCTTCGGCTTTTGGGATGATGAGGTGGACGTCGGTTCAGTCATGGGCTTCTTTGGTGGTTTGTAGCCAAGTGGTGGTGGTGGGGGAGGGGGAGGGGGAGGGGGTGGGGCACCACCAGGTGGAGGTGGAGGAGGTGGGGCACCATTAGACGAAGGGGGAGGGGGTGGGGCACCACCAGGTGGAGGGGGAGGGGGTGGGGCACCTCCGATAGGTGGTGGCGGCGGAGGTGGTGGTGGTGGTGGTTGTGAATTGTCAGTTGCAGGGGGGGAGGGTGGGGAACTATCAGTGGACTCTGCGTCTTGTGGGGGTGCTGATGATGCTACAGGAGCTGATGATGCTACAGGAGCTGGTGAAGGGCGGGAACCAGGAGTAGGAATTACTAACCCTTCAGGAACTTTCACTTTACCAGGAGTACGCTTCGGCTCTTTCTTTGCTTTCTCGTCGTCATCATCCAGCACCCTCCCAAGTTGAACCTTCTTCTTCTTACCCTCCAACAGCTCTTCCTCTGACTTGAGCAGGCTGGTGTTACCATGGAGCCTGGTAGCAAGGTCACTCTTGAAGCCAGAGCTGTTTTCTCCTTTTGTTTCTCCTCTTGAGCCAACAAGAAACTGCACAGCCCGTCTGTTTTCCATGCCTGGTTTGACAGTGATGAGTGTTCTCGAGTCCCCAATCTTTTTAGTGGCTACAGGAACCGCTTGCTGTGGCGAGTCCACTGCCTCTTTCTCACCACCAGCTCGACTCTGAGACCACACTGGTTTTGAATTACTAGCCTTGTGTGGTGATGGTTCAGTAGAAGGGTTAGTGTTAGCAGGGTTAGTATTCATGGTATTAATGATGCTCTTTATACTAGGGGCAGTGGTCGTTGAGGGGGGCTTTGTTGGAGAAGACGACTGTTTTGGGACAGTTGGAACAGAGGGTGGAGGGACGGGAGATTTTCGCAATGGTTGAGGAGAGGCTTGTTTTGTAACCGATGCGGGAGGTTGTGGGCTTGGTTGCCTGACTGGTTCAACTGGTGGTTGCCTGACTGGTTCAACTGGTTTGGGGCTCGGTTGCTGGACTGGTTTGGGGCTCGGTTGCCTGACTGGTTCAACTGGTTTAGGGCTCGGTTGCCTGACTGGTTCAACTGGTTTGGGGCTCAGTGGCCTGACTGGTTCAACTGGTTTGGGGCTCAGTGGCCTGACTGGTTCAACTGGTTTGGGGCTCAGTGGCCTGACTGGTTCAACTGGTTTGGGGCTCAGTGGCCTGACTGGTTCAACTGGTTTGGGGCTCAGTGGCCTGACTGGTTTAGGGCTTGGCTGCCTGACTGGTTCAACTGGTTTGGGGCTTGGCTGCTGTTCTGGACTTGGTGGTTTAACTGGCTCATTCAGTTTGGGGCTTGGTTTTACAACTGGTTCAACTGGTTTCAGGATAGCTGGTTTGACTGTTTCAACAGGTTTCGGACTGAGCTGCTTAACCGGCTGGAAAGGTTTAGGACTTTGCTGCGTAACTGGAGCAACAGAGATAGGTGGTGGAGGTTTCGTAACAGAGGAGGTAGGTTTTAGTGACGCTGTGATGGATGTGACGGGGGGAGTGGGAGCAACTGGCTGGGGAGACACACTCCTCACTGGAGATACTGATGGTGGCTGGGAAGGTTTGCTTGGAACAGAAGTTGAAGATGTGCCAACCTGCTTTGATGGGGTTGATTTACCAAAAGTAGTGCTTGGAAGTGAGGGCGTCAAGCCATTTGAAGATGTGCTTGCACTTGGCTGAGGCGATACACTCCTTGCATTTACTTGGGATGACGACTGGGAAGGTTTGCTTGGCACTGAAGAAGTCACTGCAGGCTTTGTTGAAGTATCAACTTGTTTTTGTGGAGCTGACTTGCCAAAGCTCAGACTTGGAAGTGGTGGCATGCTACCGTTGTAAGATGTAGTTGTGCCCGGGGCCACTGTACTCTGGAGGGGCTTGACTGGGGAAGAATCAATACTGTTCTTCTGAGCCAGCTTCCCATACGCTATGCTAGGAAGAGGGGGCATTGCACTGCTTGAAGATTTAGCAGAAGCATCATTAGACAACTTTGGAGGCTGGGGGCTGGTAGACCTATTAGCGACAGGTGATTTTGGAGCACTTGTAGTTTTCGTAGAATACGACAAACTCGGCAGAGGGGGTGCTGCTGAAACAGAGTCTGTGGCATTGTTGGCAGGCTTCTGAGTATAGTGTATTAATGTGGGATGTAGAAAAACGTAGGAATAGTCAATGGATGAATACACATGTATGTATATTTACATGTACTCATGCACGTATACATTAAAAGGGTCATAACAATATTTACAAAGTACACGCTCTAGAGATCATACAACATTTTCAAGTTTTGGCTGCTCCAATGCAGGTGCTACTTCCACGATTAATGGTATATGTACCAATTTGTACACCTTTGTATGACAACAATTACTGATGTGCAAATTTGTACACCCTCCATGACAACATTCTCGAAATGGTTCTTTCAAAAGAAGCATTAGCAGAGTTATTATTTGGTCCTCAAACAATATGAGTAAGAATCAGATCCTTTACGTTTTGTCAACACTAAAATGCTATCGTAACAAATAGACTCTTAAAACCACAAATTTCGCATTATTACAATGAAACTGACCGAGTCATGCTTCCCAAATGATGTCTGTTTCAGTGTCACTCCATTACTTCCTGCCACCGCAGTCTGCTTGGCTCTCTGTGCAGCCTCCAGCTCCGTGGGAGTAGTCTTGGGTACACCCACAATCACCTAGAGAGAAACGACGACAAACAAGCGTCACTTATAGTTATGCAAACATTTACAAAGGATTGCAAGATGCTTGTCTAGATTCAGTAGTAGATGGTGTTGGGACTGAGGGAGTGTCTACCTGTCCGCATACATTATAGTCAAACTGCTGTTATCATCACTGGGATAAAGCCATACATGTATATATAATTAATAAAGTAAACACAAGTGCTTTTGGGGGTTTCTGCAGTGCATTACCGACTGCGTCTGCATGCGAAAATTCAAGGATGTTACTGCTTCTTTTAGACTACGTAAACAAGCATAGCAAAATTGACAAAACTTGCATGTGTACCTTTTCTTGGTTGACGGAACAGTGCGTGGCTTTGAGTCTTCGCAGAGCCTGTTGTCTCTTCTCTTCTGCCTCTTGACTTACAGCCACTACCGAGACTGAACCGCCGACGGACGGGGCGGCCGGTCGCTGAACGCCGGTGCCGTTGACCGCGACTCGGTGTCCGTTCATACCGCCGCCTCCGACGACTGCTCGCGGTGGAGATTTTCCTACGATTGCACCGTGACCCGGTCGAGCCTTCTCGAATTGCGGCCCGAGCGAGGAAAGAAACGCTGCGGCTTCTCTTTCTCTCTGCAGACGTTCTTGAACGTCGTTAGACGATTCTCCCGCGTAGGACATAATTTTGCAGTGGACAAAATTCACCTACCAATATGGCTACTAAACTGCAATAAAGAACTGTGTAGGCTATTACTTGCTACAGCTTATCAATCCCACAAAACCGGAAAAAGGAAACACAAAACAGCCTTAGTTGAGGTTTAGCATATATATAGTGGTGCTTCGTGTACTGCGCATGTCAGTGAGCAAAACAGAAAAGTGCAGCCGCAAATATTTACTGGAGTATATAGCCTCGTGCCCGCTTTTTGGGAGGGGCCTGGGTACGAGGCTATTACTGGAGCTGTTTCCAAGGGTGTAGACACAAATCCATTTACACCATTCCCTCGCTAACAACAAAGGAGTGAAATGCTGCAGCCACAAATATTTACAGGACCTGTTTACCCCAACCATAGATAACTACGGACTGGTCCGTAGTTATCTATGCCCCAACTTTGCCTGCAGCCCTCATGTACTAGTGGCCAACAACACAGAGTGTGAAATGTACCCATAAGCAGATATTGAACCAAAGATTGAGTGATAACCACCCTTGAATGGTGGCTATTGTGCCAACACAAGTTAATGATAACTTTCACTGTAACAAGTCTACACTCAGTAATCTCAATATTACATAATGTTAGTTCTGTTCGTCGGCTCCTTTCTCCTTCACCGATGTCTTCTCTTCTCCCTCTCCCCCTCCCCCTTCCCCTCCCTCTCTCTCTGCTGTTTCTCCTTTCTTATCCTTTTCTTCTTCTTCTGACTTGCCATTGGAGTCTTTAGGCTCTCCTGACGAGGCGCTGGTTGTGCCCGAAGCCCCACCCCCTTCCATCTCACTCTGCAAAGCTTCAGCAAACGCTCGCAAATCTACAGTAGCCGAGGAGAGACAGTCATGGCCACTGGCCAGAGGGGGCCATAAGGAATGTGTCTGCAGACTGCAGTGTGTGTGTGTGTGTGTGTGTGTGTGTGTGTGTGTGTGTGTGTGTGTGTGTGTGTGTGTGTGTGTGTGTGTGTGTGTGTGTGTGCTGGTCTGCTCTCTGCGGTACCAGCTCTGGCCTCTGTTGAGTGTTACAGGCCAGACAAACACCCTATATGGGCTATTACAAGACTTCCATATGTTAATATGATATCACCATCCTTTTCCTAATTTGATATCCTATAGAGTTACTTGGAAAATACACATAATACTAATGATTCAATTATAATATTATGCTAATTTGGCCCTTAGACACTACTCATTAAGTCCTAATATTGGAGGGTCACCCCTCTCTCCCACACTAGGTAATTCCATTACCAACCTTGTAGGCACACAACTAGTGGACCTAGCACCTCATACCTGTACATCACTAACAGCTAGATTTGGTGTGCTGGTGCTGCTGACAACAGTGTCCAGGTGTCCATGTTTATTGTGTCCACACATCAGTTTTCATTTCACTATGTCAACATACCATAGCCATCAGATATGGTACAGGATATTCCTTGACACAACTTGTTTACTACTGACTGGGTAAAAATATGGGATTTAGGAGGCTGGAAGATTGCAAAAGGATATGAAGACTTCATAACCATGCTTGCTTCTGCTGTCAAACCCTGCCCATTCAAGATGGTAACCATTTGTCAACTCCGCTGTGTCCAAGATTAATGTCCTTTCTCCCCCCCTCTTTCCCCAATACATACAGTACTCCCTCACCTCCACTGGCAGCAGACTGAGCCACTCCTTCTCCAAGTCCAAACTGTGACATCAGAGGTCCCAACTGTCCCGATGTCAGACCAGAATGGAATGCAGATAGGGCAGACTGGAACTGGGGTGAGGACAGCGCATCCTCGGCTCTCTCTCCAGTTGGGGGAAGATGAGAAGAGATCTAAATCACAGAAAGCAATCAGCTGCTAACCATGGTTGAAGAGGCTCTCCATATATAGCCGTACATCAGAGGGGGGGTGACCATAGGGGTTCCGCTGTACATATTTCAGGGGGTCCTGATTAAAGGGGTTCTAGTCTGTATTTTTACCTCAGAAACCACCTCTTCATCATTGGTCAAAGGTCGAATGACATCACTAGAAATAACTTCATTAAGACTGACCACATCCTCTGTATACAAAAAGGAAATTACAGTAAGGTTTCACAGTTATCCCCCTCCCCCATAGCATCAGGGGACCTCCCCTCTAAGTAACCTCTGACTCTACTTAGCTCTGGCTACACTGGGCTGGGAGCATACATTGACAACAGTACAGGCTCTGGCTACACTGGGCTGGGAGCAACAGTACAGGCTCTGGCTACACTGGGCTGGGAGCATACATTGACAACAGCACAGGCTCTGGCTACACTGGGCTGGGAGCATACATTGACAACAGTACAGGCTCTGGCTACACTGGGCTGGGAGCATACATTGACAACAGTACAGGCTCTGGCTACACTGGGCTGGGAGCATACATTGACAACAGTACAGGCTCTGGCTACACTGGACTGGGAGCAACAGTACAGGCTCTGGCTACACTGGGCTGGGAGCATACATTGACAACAGTACAGGCTCTGGCTACACTGGGCTGGGAGCATACATTGACAACAGTACAGGCTCTGGCTACACTGGGCTGGGAGCAACAGTACAGGCTCTGGCTACACTGGGCTGACATTGACAACAGTACAGGCTCTGGCTACACTGGGCTGGGAGCATACATTGACAACAGTACAGGCTCTGGCTACACTGGGCTGGGAGCAACAGTACAGGCTCTGGCTACACTGGGCTGACATTGACAACAGTACAGGCTCTGGCTACACTGGGCTGACATTGACAACAGTACAGGCTCTGGCTACACTGGGCTGGGAGCATACATTGACAACAGTACAGGCTCTGGCTACACTGGGCTGGGAACATACATTGACAACAGTACAGGCTCTGGCTACACTGGGCTGGGAGCCTACATTGACAACAGTACAGGCTCTGGCTACACTGGGCTGGGAGCATACATTGACAACAGTACAGGCTCTGGCTACACTGGGCTGGGAGCATACATTGAGAACAGTACAGGCTCTGGCTACACTGGGCTGACATTGACAACAGTACAGGCTCTGGCTACACTGGGCTGACATTGACAACAGTACAGGCTCTGGCTACACTGGGCTGACATTGACAACAGTACAGGCTCTGGCTACACTGGGCTGACATTGACAACAGTACAGGCTCTGGCTACACTGGGCTGACATTGACAACAGTACAGGCTCTGGTTACACTGGACTGACATTGACAACAGTACAGGCTGGTGGATAATCTGGCACAGGTTTTTGACATTTTTGAATTATGACATCACTATACACAACACTTAGACTGACCACATCACAATGACTAGAAGGACCACATCCTTGTAAACAACGCAATCACAGGAAGTACACAGATCAGATGACCAGGAAGAGTTTGGATATTATCATACTCATCAGAGGGCTCTCTCTCCCTCTCCCTCTCCCTCCCCCTCTCCCTCTCCCTCTCCCCCCCTCTCTCCCTCATAAACCACTCTCTAACTTGGGCTATCTGGGCTAGTTTGCCATATGCAATGCTGGTCAGGAGCATGCATGTATATGTGTTGTTAGACACAGAGGGTGGAAATGTATTCCCGTGTGACTCTCTTGGTCAAAATATTAGATAGTCTCACCAGTTGGGGTGTGGCCCGAGGTCGCCTGCTGGGTCTGCTGTTGTCCTGGCACATTCAGGGATGAGAGGATGTTCTGTAGGTCATCCAGCTGCTGCTGAGCTGAACTGGAAGGACAGTATACTGTTATGCTAGATAAAGGCTCAGCTTGTGGTGGCCAAAAGGCCTGGAAACTAACTCTAGCTGGCCAACTATAGGGTATGTGTAGGGTTGAGGGGTGTACACATACCGTGTGGGTCTAGCGGGAGCCTGAGGGGCCACAGTGGGCGGGGCAGAGGAGGTCGGTGTGTGGGCTGCTTGGGAGGAGCTCCTACCATCACCCCTGGCAACAGGAAAATGAAATGAGAGCAACCTTGATTACTTCATCAAACAAAAAGTTCATGTATCAATTTATCAAGATCTTGATAATGATAAGAGGTGTTCCACAGTACAACAAACCTCTGGGTCTCTAAAACAGCTCGTCCTCGACTCCCCATGCCGGCGAGGGCATGAGGGAATCCCCCGGCCCCTCCTAGCAGCTCCATAAGTTGCTGCTGGTCCATACGACCTCCCGACCCTAACAGGGACTGGAGCTGAGCATTAGGGATGGCTGTGAGGTGTGATAAGTGCAGTGTACATTGAAACATCCCATAAACATTCAAAAGTGGGTAAAAGGCTTATTCAAGAATTCTGCAGTGTATTTTAAAACATCCCATAAACATTCAAATGTGTGTGGAAGGCTTAAACTGAAGTGTTCGAAAATTCTGCCGTGTACTTTAAAACATCCCACGAATATTCAAATGTGTGTATACTAGTTGATTGCTATGCATTGTTGGCAAGTGGGAGAGTGCACATGCAAAATTAGAAGCACATACAACATTACAGTATGTACTGTGCCTGTCACATATATATATAGAAAAATCGGCCGTTCACATCACTAGGAGGACTTGCTCCACTCACCAATAAAGGACTTAAACTGGAGTGCTCAAGAATTGAGCCATTCTTAATGGACATGTTGGGTATATACTGATATTCTAATGGTTGTCATGACTGGCAAACAATTTATCAACTCAGTGACCATATGTTGGTGTCTTCTCACCCATGTATCCTGGAGGTAGTCCCGCCATGCCTGCCATTCCCTCACCTCCGTGAGAGGGGTCAGGTGGATGGGTCAGGAGATCATTTACCTGGAGGGAGGGAGGGAGGGAGGGAGGGAGGGAGGGAGAGAGGGAGGGAGAGAGGGAGGGAGAGGGGGAGGGGGGAGGAGGGAGGGAGGGAGGGAGGGAGGGATGAAGGGAGGGAGGGAGGGATGAAGGGTGGAAGGAAGGGAGAGAGAGAGGGAGAGAGGGAGGGAAGGAGAGAGGGAGGGAGGGAGGGAGGGAGGGAGGGGAGAGAGAGGGAGGCCGGGAGGGAGAGAGGGAGGGAGGGAGAGAGAGAGGGAGAGAGGGAGGGGGGGGGGGGGGAGGAAGGAGGGAAGGAGGGAAGGAGGGAGGGACAGATAGAGGGAGAAGCAAGAAAATGGAAAGGATGTCCAACATACACACAAGCCATTATGTGTACCTTTTTAGCCAGGTCATCATCTTTACTGGTGCTCGGTTCTTGCATCCAGTAAAAGAACCTTCGACTAGAGTGATCCTTAAACTTGAGGAGGTAGACCCGTCCAGTCGTGCACTGGGGAATCTTGATGAAATCAGCTTCACCAGGGAAGATGATGAGATCCTGGATGAAGATGAGAGGGAGAGAGAGGGAGGTGTCCACCAAGACAGGACAGAGGCAAGTGAGAGCTGAGGAATTAGTGTGTTTGTGTGATAAGTCTCTTACATCAGCAACTTCTCCAGTTTGTCTGTCTTTCCAGCAAAAGTGAAGCAATGAGTCACTAGTCTTCATGTACACAAGGCCTTTTCTGGTGTCAGCCGTTACTGTACCGTTGTTTAACGTCATTTTTCCCGCCCTGAATTCCACCAGGCTACGTGGTTCTCGTCTTCCATCCCCAGCACCACCAAAGAGAGCCATCACGTCCTAGAAGGCCAGTTTTGAATACACGCTGCAAGCCAGGATTTGAAATTTCTTTGTATGACCTTATTTTAGTAATTTACGGTCGACCCCACCCACTGAGGGGTGGGGTCGGAGCACTAGTGAGGGCGTGGTTGACGAAAGCCTTAGCGCATCTCCCCCAGCTCAGTCCTGTAGTCTCTCCAAGTATGTCCAGCCCTCCAAGCTCTAGCGAGATAGTTCGGCTCAATATCGGAGGAGTGAGTTCTATGTGTGGTCCGAAGTATGTGCTATTGAGATGCCTTTAGCCTGGCGAATCTCTCCTTCGTACCTAGAAGCAGCCTATATACCAGCAGTGCATCTTGTCATGAGCCTCCTTCTCTACTATATTAACTCAGGAGGTGTTTATGACAACGCACGGGACCCTTAACTCAGCAGGGGAAAGCTTTTTTACCTCTCTCTTGTCAGGTCGGCACAAAAACACCACTGACACCTCTGGTGCTCTCTTCATAGACAGTAAGCCATGCTGTACTATGTCTCTGCATTATCATTTATCTCATCAGACAAATTGTGTTTCCATTGAATTTTTTATTTAATGCATTATATTATCACTAGTAATATTTTCTGCTTTGTGTCAGGGTCTCCGAAGTACTTTGGCCCCCTGCTTCACTTTTTGCGTAGTGAGGTGCTAGAAATTCCCCCGGGGGTCAGTCACACGGCATTACAGAGGGAGGCGGAGTTCTATGGTCTGAGTAGGGTAGTGGCTCACTTTAAAGAGGAGGAGAAGAAAAAGAACGAAGCTGCTAAAAGAAGTGAGCCTAAAATTAATACATACACATCGACTAATACAATATAGTCTCTCTCTCTCTCTCTCTACACACGTACACACACACACACACACACACACACACACACACACACACACACACACACACACACACACACACACATTCAGTCACACCACTGCTAAAAGATGTAGGTTGCTATGTAGATGCAGATGACAGACATGCTTTCATGTTCACATCGGACAAGACCCTCACTCTAGTGACTGGAGATCAGGCCTTCACCCAGGCATTGGTAGGAGATACAAACAACATGAACTAGATGGTCTATTGGCTTTGTATACATCTGCCTTATTCTTCTCTCTCCTCCTTTCCTCCTTTTCTTCCTCCCTCCCTCCCTCTCTCTCCTTCCCTCCCTCCCTCTCTTCCTCCCTCCTGTCTCCCTCCCTCCCTCCCTCCCTCCCTCCCTCTCTCTCACTCACTTTCCTCCTTCCCTCTCTTCATCCCTCCCTCCCCCCCTCCTACTTTACTTCTTTCTCTCCCACTCCCTATTCCTCTTCTCTCCTCTATCTCCTCTCTGTCTCAGGTAATCCGGAATCATCCTCAGCTCCCTCCCGAATGGAAGAAGGACAAAATGTACGAGAATAGCTTTGCAATATTCTATAACACACACGTTCAGAAAGGATCTTATAAAATGAATGCCGAGGGCAATGTAAGTGCAATGAACCCTCCAATTTGGACCCCTCTAATTAGAACCCCTGAAATCAGGACCCCTTGCCATTTACATTTCACCCTCTGATGTATCTGCTCAGATCTAAGGGTTACTGCTGTAGGTAGAGTGCCCTTATGATGGTCTATTCTGTACAGAGTGACAACCGATAGATCTAGACACTGTCTCCTTATAATCAACTGTCCACATTTTATATTTTTTCTCCCCCTGCCCCTGTCATTAGGGTCTAATTATCACTCTTCCTGGCATCTCAGGTGCTTCCAACCGCCACCACTTAGCCTCCCTCACCTCCGATCTCTCCATTCTCTGTGTCACTAGCTTCAGCTGTGGAGATGGCTCCGTGAAGTTCATGTGTTCTCACCAGGAGAATCCTCACCACTTTCATCGCTATAAACTTCAGAAGTTTTAGTTTTTGACAAGTTTCTTTGTGTGTGTGTGTGGGGGGGGGGGGGGGGGGGGGCACTGTGTATAGCCTTTAAAATCTGGAGGGGGGGCACTGTGTGTAGCCTTTTAAAATCTTTTTGAAAAGATGTACTGATAAGGCCTAATTGTAATGAATTTCCATATACATGTCATGTGCACAGGATTATGACATGAATACACTATTAGTGCAGTAATCTGTAGTAATTACATTGATATGCATGTGTGAGTGGAGTGTGGTGTGATATCACTCTACGTAATACATTGGGTGGTGGTGCAGGCCTATACACATCTTAAAATACATACATCCTAATCACAATGACCTTCTATAAAAGGTTACACAGCTTTAATGAGTCCTTACACATATATATTTACACACATATACAGTATATAGTTATTAGCCCAAAGTACAGTTTAGTAAGTCCAGTTACATTGTGATGGCAATGTCTGCACATTGGTAGAAGACCTTCGGAGCCATTGGGTTTTTAGTGATGTACTGGACCTGCATCACTGCATGGGTCATCTCCTCCCTGTAGGAATGAAGATATTCCATGATTAGTGGGGACACCATGGGAGAGAGAGAACAGCTTTACTCTCTAAAGCTCAGGGTGCTGTGCAAATCTGCTTTGGTTACTTGTTCATTACAAGGGCTCTAAGACATTCTTTAACATTCTGCCCTTGCTAGAATAACTGACACCTTTAAAGATTGACTGACTTGGGAATGAGGACAAAGGGTGTATAGATATAAAGAGAGGGTGTGTTGGTGTCCATCACGGAATAAATCTGCTTAAAATTCCTCTCAGATGAGTCTCCAATCGATACATTGAATGAGCCCTGATGGAAATAAGAGTCCATAATATTTATGCCACATTGTATCCCACAATACAACAGATGTACATATACTTATGACCACATTGAATAGTTGGTGGAATTACATAAAGCTATGATAAGCGATGGTTGTATATACAACCTTGTCTCAACGATAACTGTGCATGGTGCACACGTGACTGACTAGTCTCGCAGGTCAGACTCGTGTGTGGAGTCTGGCGCATGAGACTATTAAACTTACTGGAGTGTCCATGTCCCAGTGGTTCAGATTCTTCTGAAGACAATTGAAACATTCTCACCTGCCCTACACAGCACAGTACACACACACACACACACACACACACACACCACACACACACACCACACACCACACACCACACCACACACACACACACACACACACACACACACACACACACACACACACACACACACACACACACACACACCAGATAATAAATGCTGGCAATTTTGCTAAAGAAAGATATCTAAGGACTGACTTGAATGTTACCCTTGGTGTTTCCATTGCGATCTTACCACACTCTGCATCAAGGTGGATACAGTCATTGGCACCTGCAGAGGATGATGACACAGGTATCAAAACTACGTACAACATTGAACCACAGTCAATTGGTCTACTCTAGTACAGTATACTAGCCTAATTTTAAATATACATGCTCCCAGTTTGTATCCAGGGGTGGCAGTTTGTAGTACTCCGCTAAAAAATGCAGTGGAGCCCTTCTACTGAGGACACCTTGGGATAGAGAAGGTGATGTGATCAGTGAGCTGTGAGGGAAAATAGCAATCGGGCTGTCCACATTAGAGAGGCTCCACTGTAGACTGGGACTATACGGACCAATATACTCTAGATAATCTATAGTTGCAAAAGCGCTTACTATAGCCAGCAGTGAGCTATACGTACCTTCTTTGTCTATACCCTGCATGGAGCCGCGCTGGTGAGGGAAGAGAAGGCATAGGTGTGCCGTGGATACAGCCAGGACAGCCACCAAGACGAGCAGGCTTTTCATTGCTACTTAGATTCTCTGCCCTCAGAAATTCAGATACTGATGCGATAACGGTTATGATTCGTGGTTTCCGCCGCGTGCGTTTTGTTGCAAGGCAGCCCCGCCTTTATTTTTGTGCGCATGCTTAAACCGCTGATACCGCATTTCAATGTTGTTTTTAATTATGCGTGTAGTGTCTACATTTCCTGAAATTTCGAATTGCGTTCGTCCGGTCCCCGGAGAAGGCAAAGGATTCCCCTCTGCCAACGACCCATAGCTAGTCTCAGCTAGCTCCTGTGCAGAAGTGCTATTTTAACAGTCATCTGTAATGTATCGTAACTGAGTTGTCTTGTCAGGGCGTATTGTCGTGTAACCGTACATCATCATCTCGTCTACTCCGACCAGTCTACTTGGAAATATGGAGAAAAGCGGAAGGAGGTGAGCGTGTAGTTGGTCTAACGAGTGTGTGAACGAGTGAATTGTAATTGATAACATTCTCTAGTTCATGATAATGTCCTCGCCTGGCGAGATGTATATATATATACATGTACTTCTGACAAATATTGAAATATGGCTTTTATTTCGGGACACCCATTCAGCTGTAATTATCATGATTACTTGGCTGTCTTCACGGAAATAAATAAATTAACTAGTTTCCGATAGCCTAGAACATATACATACATGTATACAATGATACTTCTCTAGCAGAGAAGGGGATCCACAGTAAAGTGTGTTTAATTACCAGGGGCTCCCCTAATTGTGTTTGTCATATTTACTAACCATAAACAATTATGGTTCTGTTAATTTCATTATACATGTACAGATTACCCTATTGTATGGTGTACTTGATGTTTACATTCATGTACAAAATGTATGTGTGTGTACATTGTTTGTCTTATATAAATCCCTTATTGTGGTGGTGTGTCCAAGTCAATTTGATATCATACAGCGAACACCCAGCACTGCATTCAAATGTACTGTCAAGTGGCGTGTGTTAGTGACTCCATTCACTGGGTGGTCTCCATTCAAAGAGCTCTGTGTAATAATTGCTGTGTGTGTGATGTGGTTACAACTGTGTTTGTGAGAGGCATGGCTCTTCCCATTGTACATATGCAGAACACTTTGTAAGGGAACTAGGTGTAAATGTATCCAAAAAATCTATTTTGCCGGAGGTCGTTAGTTCGTGTTGGCAGATGAAAATGAAAGCAAACTGAGTGAAACCCTCTATTTAGTGCCCCCTCTGAGATGAGGACACCTCAATAAACAGGACAGCCTCTTGTATGTGTACTTCATCAGCAGAGCACTAACACCGTATTGTACAATGTAGCAACATGGATAATTGGCAATCCAGAAAGAGAGAGAGGGAGGGAGGGAGGAAGGGAGGAGGGAGGGGGGGAGCAGGAGAGGGAGAGGGTGAGAGGGAGAGAGCATTCGACTTCATTTAAAAACTCCCTGCACTTGATCCCTAAATTCTATCATTCACGACTAAGTACATGTATGGTTCGTTTAATAGTTGTTCAGACATATGCTGTTACATGGAGCAGCCTTTGGAACCTATCCTTATTTCGTCTGCAAACTGCTCAGTGAACATTCAATATGTAGCCAACTACTCTCTGTGCAGTGTACGTGTGTATAAATACATGACAGGCCAACACTGTCTAGTACATGCATTCTTATGTGTGTAGTGCTACATGAAGAACACACGTCGGAGACAACACACACTGTATATGTCCTGTAGAAGTGTGAGTTGTTGACTACAGTGGAACCCCTCTAATCAGAAATGAGGACACCTCAATGAACAGGACACTTTTTGCTGTCCCAAATGCCATGTTTGTGTACAATTTAACCCCTGAAATCAGGAGCCATTTTAGGGGGCAAAAAGCCCTCCCCCAAAGACATGGTGGCTTGAACTCTAGCAGATATATTGGGGTACATTAGAGTGGTAGAGAAGATGTGTCCTGACTGAAGATGTGTCTTGACTGAAGATGTGTCCTGACTGAAGATGTGTCCTGACTGAAGATGTGTCCTGATTGAAGATGTGTCCTGACTGAAGATGTGTCCTGATTTCCGGGGCTCAAAAATACATTGTACCAACATTTCATTTGGAGTATAGGAAGGAACTGTTTATTGTGGTAATAGTAGTAGACCAGCCAATGTGTGTGTGACTTACTCCAAACCCACAAGTGGTATTTAACCACAAAGCCACCAAATTCTCCTTGAGAGGAGTAATGGGAGCAGCTGTACCCACTTAATAATGTGACTCTGTTGGTCGATGGAAATGATCATATTGTCCATGGAGGGACTGGACTCATTTCATGTTCTAATGTACCACAGATCACAGTCTAGAGGTCTCTTGTTGTTAACATGGTAATACATGTACACATGTAGATGTTTGACTTCACCTGTTTATCAGGTTGAGATGCTGTGCTGATTTGTATACAGGATTTGGCCCAGCCAGCTGAGCTGCCTCGGTAGCTCAGTGGTAAGTGTCCCCTAGAATGCGAGTGTAGTGGGTTCGAATCCCACCCGAGGCAGCCAACTTTTCTTTAAAAGATAACTGTTTTGGGCGAGTCGTGTTGTTTTGCTTTGCCTTTCTGTTGTGTTGCCTTGTCTTTCCTCTCTTGAGGTGATTGTTCACGGTACATGAGCTCTATATCATAAAGGAGTCTGCTGCCTTTCTTCTTTGATATGTGAAGCCTTGGGTAACTAGAAAATGTTATAACTGCACAGCTTGCCTAGCAACCACTCCAAAGGGGAGGTTTATCTGACATGGAGTTTTTTCTTTGATGTGGGCTGAATGTTGTGTTACAGAATAGTAGGAAGACCTCCCTCCTAACCCATCATTTCCTCTCAATGGAGCAGGGAGGAAACAGTTTACAGTGGGCACTAAATGGACACTCCTTATTCCCCTCTGAATGGAGGAAACAGTTTACAGTGGGCACTAAATAGGCCACTCCAACACTCATTCCCCTCTGAATGGAGGAAACAGTTTACAGTGGGCACTAAATAGGCCACTCCAACACTCCTTATCCTCTTCTAAACAGGGATACAGTTACGGTGGGCACTAAATAAGGATCTCTCGCACTCTCTAGACAGACCTCTTCAGTTGAATGAAGATATGTGTCCTTAAATCTAGCCCATAATTTCCTTGACCTGAGTAAGTGATTATAACTCACTTTCATTTTCACCAATACTAAGTTAGTCCATTACTGTCTGTGTGCAAAGGGACATGACCTGTAATGTATGTCGGTGGCTTAGAAAGATGTTTCGTAAGGGGGCGGGGCCTGTATGTGTAAGTGTGTGCACTAGTCTGTATGTGGTGTTATGTAATACACTAGTGATTGTGATTCCATAGCCAAGGGTTAAAACGGAGTGCCAATTGCCCCTGAAACCCATGCAGTTCCCTACCACATACTGTTACCTTGTTATAATTGCAGCTGTTCAATGTGCAAAGTGGGTGTGGTTTTGTGTTGTTAGCTCTCTAATGCTGAGCTCTGCATGTTTTTGTATAAATTTGTAGATTTGTGTGTATATTGTTGTAGTTGGTGTTTATTGTCCAGAGTGTGAGCTTCTCATAGTTGTGCTAAGTGTGCACTACACCTTCTTTTCCTTTCTTCATTCCTCCCTCCCTCCCTCTCTCCCTCCTTCCCTCCCTCCTTCCTTCCCTCCCTCCCTCCCTGCCCTCCCTCCCTCCTTCCCTCCCTCTTTCCATCCCCCTCCTCCCTCCCTCCCACCCTCCCTCCCTCCCTCCATCCCCCTCCCTCCATCCCTCACTCCCTCCCTCCCTCCATCCCCCTCCCTTCCTCCCTCCCTCCCTCCCTCCTCCCTCCCTCCCTCCCTTCTTCCCTCCTCCCTCCCTCCCCTCCCTCCCTCCAACCCCCTCCTCCCACCCTTCCTTCTTCCCTCCCTCCCACCCTTCCTCCCTCCCTCCATCCCTCCCTCCCTCCTTCCCTCCCTCCTTCCCTCCTCTCCCTCCCTCCCTCCCTCCCTCCCTCCCTCCCTCCCTCCCTCCCTCCCTCCATCCCCCCCTCCCTCCCTCCCTCCCTCCTCCCTCTCTACAGCCACCATCTCAGACCCTCCAGTGGCGAGGACAGAGGCGGTCTAACTTCATCAAGAAGGTTCGGAGGGTCCATCAGAGCCACGCCCCGCTCCACTGCCCATGGAGAAGAGCCACACCAAACATACTACCACAGGCAAAGCACCAGTGAGTAGGGGAGGAGGGGAGGAGGAGATGGGGAGGTGGGGAGGATTTCTAAAGTGGAACCCCTCTAGTTAGGACTCCCTGAGACTTCAAACATTTTCAAACACTTAAATCAAGACACCTCACTAATCAGGACACCTCGCTAATCAGGACACCTTACTAATCAGGACACCTCACTAATCAGGACACTTTCTTCTTTCCCAAGGGTGTCTGGATTATAGGTTCCACTGTATTCTATGTACGTATATACATTCATGTAATTTTGAAGGTACACCTAAAATACCACATACTGTACCATGTGTGGTCATTGTTTGATTTTATAAGTGGTGATTTTTATCACATGATGTACACATACACACACACACACACACACACACACACACAACACCAGTGGAGTCGTCACGGTGCTAGTAACCCCTCTTTAAAGTGAGTACATACAACAAATGTCGGTATATAGTTTTATACATAAACTAAATACTAAGTTTGAGTTCACCTGTTCATCAGGTTGAGATGCTTTCTGATTTGTATGCCCAGCCAGCTGAGCTGCCTCGGTAGCTCAGTTGATAAGCCATCGCCTGGAAAGCTGATGGTTGTGGGTTCAAGTCCCACCCGAGGCAGCCAATTTTTCTTGAAAAATGACTGTTTCGGGCAAGTTGTGTTGCGTTGCTTTGCCTTTCTGTTGTGTTGTTGTTATTGCCTTGCCTTTGTCAGCATCTCTTGGAGTGATTGTTCATGTACATGTACACATACATGTACATGTATCTAATTGGACTGTTCTGATATGGTTTCCATAGTGAAGCAGGTAGCAGAATTCCAGTGCCAAAATCATTAGAAGTTCCTTCCACAGGCTCAGTGAGTTCCACCCACCACATCACATACATGGACATGAAAATACATGTATACAGCACACTACCAGATATTGTGTAGAAAGAGTGAAAAGAGAAAGGAAGAACCCAATGGACATGTTATGTAGAGATGTGTGTTCATTGCTCTTTTCATTTAGACGTTAAACTTGAGTTCCAGTTCTCCCCTGGGGAAACCCCCCAGTCGACTAAAACCTCCTGGGAGATTGGTGAGGAAGATATTGTATATGTATACCCTCTCACCTTCACTCCCCTCTGTCTCCCCTGCCTTCTCTCTCCCCTCTCCTTTTCCTTTCTTCACTTTCATTTCCTTCTCTCAATCTAACGTCCCCTCCCTCCCTCCCCTCCCTCCCTCCCTCCCTCCCTCCCCTCCCTCCCTCCTCTCCTCCTTCCCTCCCTCCCTCATCCCTCCCTCCCTCCCTCCCTCCCTCCCTCCCCTTCTCCTCTCCTCCAGGAGTTGGACCGCTCCTGTCTGGTCACCTCCACAGAAGTCGTCCGACTACAACCTCCAGTCAGTAAACACTCTCTATACATTAACCCCTCTAATCCTGACTGAAATTTAACCCCTATGATCCTGACTGAGGACACCTCCATGAACTATGTATTTAACTCCCCTTGAAGAGAGGTCACCTCACTAATCAGGACACCTCACTAATCAGGACACCTCACTAATCGGGACACCTCACTAATCGGGACACCTCACTAATCGGGACACCTCACTAATCAGGACCCCTCACTAATCAGGACACCTCACTAATCAGGAGACCTCACTAATCGGGACCCCTCACTAATCAGGACCCCTCACTAATCAGGACACTTTTGTCCATGCTTGTAGTTCTACTATACTGGATCTCCTTACATCATATACATGTACATGTACATATATAAACCGGTACATATACAATACAAAGCAACCAAAGCACCTCAAGCATCACAAACCAGATAAACTGGTGAACTCAAACTCAGTAAGAAGGAGAAGGCCGCGATAATGAAACCAGCAAAGCATGTACATATATAAACCAGTGGTGTGCTGGACAAGTTGCACATATTCCCTCCTGATGAGAGGTAACAAGTGCTAAACAGCACTGTCCAGGGATCGCTTAGCTTGTCTGGCCCCACCAGATATGGTTTTTGCTCATGTACATGTACATGTATGTGCATAACCGACCTACAATCATGCAAACCAGTCCAGCCTCCAGCTGCAGCCATAGACTGTGGTCTCTTCATATTCTATTTCGTAGGCTCCCGGTGTTCGTACCAGGACCAACAGTATTAAGCCTCGTACTTCTTCTCACAGAGGTACCGTGAGATCACACAAGGTGAGGGAAGTCACTATACTGTATGTAACTCTGGTGTGTGGTGCAAAAAGTGTTTATCATTGACAGACACACTCACTCACTCACACACACACTCTCTCTCTCTCTCTCTCTCTCTCACACACACACACACACACACACACACACACACACACACACACACACACACACACCACAACTAACAACTCCTCTGTCCTTCCCTTCCTCTCAGCAAGCCAGTTCCAGTCAGCCATCACCATCACACCCCTCCCCCGGACCCCCACTGTCCCTCCCCCAAATTTCACGGGGGGCAAGTATGAACCACGGATCTCGAATTCCTGCCCCCAGGATATACTCCCGGAATAACACCGAGGCCACACCCCCTCTTGCATCGCCACAGCAACGAATGTTATCCAAGCCACGGAGTCGTACCATTGTCTCTCCAAATGCCAGATTGGTGAGTTAGTAATCTCTAGTAATCTAGACATGCATCATGTAAAAATCAGTAATCTAGACCCTGAAGTATCCAAAAATAGTGCAAACCTGCTTTGTTTACTTTCTTAAGGTTGCCATGGCAACATGTTTTCCTGACCCATGGGTTTTAATTAGAATAGCAATACAGCTGCATTGTACATGTATGTACACTACTAATACATGTAAATGTACATGAAGTATTCAAACCACGAGACTCAAGAGTCGTTTTCAAAGAAAAATGAGTTGCCTCCGGTGGGACTCAAACCCGTGATATTCTGCATTCCAGGCAGATATGCTCTACCAATTACTGCAGTACTAGATACCAGTATGTCTGTGTGGGCCACTCCTACCTAGACAGGCATTCAGGTCATTTTACATGCTGGAGTAAGTCTACTTCCCCTTCTCTTTCATTTCCCCACATCTCCGGACAGACTCAAAGTGTCCTAACATTAAGTATGTACCAATTGCCTGTGAGGTGATGTATATACATTGAGAGGGTGACCATTGTTAACTGCATTCTTGTGGTGGTGGTTGTAATGGCAGTGTCACAACACCTGGTCTTCATAAGGTTGCTTGATGTAGTATACTAGAGATTACAAGATTGATATGTGTAGATTACTAGAGTATGCGGAGTTTTACTGAGCTCTTGGCATCCTTCCAATGCAAACCCATACACATTCCAAGCCTCTCCCCCTCCAGCTCACAACTCACTTGTGTAAGTAGTACAAGCTCCCCAGCCCTTGTTCTCTCTCTCTGTCCAGCTCCCTAGTTGAAGGCTGTCAAATCTCTCTAGCTCATGAATATTTAGATAAGGACTGTAGTTCTTAAGAAGAGATTGAGATAATAGTAACACAAGTTCTGTTATTATAGAGACAAGTTGCTACATGTACCTACCACGTAGTGATGTCTGAAGTGATTTGTAGTCTACTGTCAGTTGAGTGGTACCAAGTTTACTAGTTATAGTTTTACTCTGTGGAGTGATTTACTGTGCTGGCTATCAAGTGAGGGAGAGACAGTTATGAGTGCTGCCAGTACCAAATGGAGTCCAGCTGCTGCTGCTGCTGCTGCTGTGGTAGGTGTGATAGGAGTCTGGAGGATGGAGGGATGTGTGTGTGTGTGTGTGTGTGTGTGTGTGTGTGTGTGTGTGTGTGTGTGTGTGTGTGTGTTAATAGTACAGGTTCATGACTATAGCCTCCTCAATAGTGCTACATGTCCAGTGATATTTGTACACATGTATACACATGTAGGTACCTAGCCACTGTACATTTAGCACCAAGGTCTCAGGCAGTTAGGACTACAGCCATCACACATACTGAGGCAGCTCATCACATGGCTAGCCATTATGTACATGAAGACACATGTGTATACCACCCTAACTGCATTAGATGGGACTCAGTTCCCAACATGGTAGAGGGAGATGTACAGTATATGTCAGGGAGTTTTCTTTCTTCTTACATGCCAGGGTTTCTTTTAGAGGGGGGGGCGAGAGGGGGCATTTGCCCCCCCTTAAAAGTTTTGCCCCCCTTAAGTCAAATAGACCTTCCTCATATACAGCCGCACGTGTTTTCATGTTACCCCCCAAGATTCTCGTATATGCGGTTCGCCCCCCTTGTCACTTTTTTCTGAAATAAACCCTGCATGCATGTATGGAGGACACTCTTGTGATGAAGTGATAGTGTCGTGATCAACAGGGTGTCCTGATTTATGGGCCCAAATGTTGTCCTGACTTCAGGGTGTCCTGATTAGAGAAGTTCCTGCTGTCCTGTTTATTGAGGTGTCCTCATTTCAGGGTGTCCTAATTAGAGGGGTTCCTGCTGTCCTGTTTATTGAGGTGTCCTCACTTCAACAGTGGTAGCCACAGCAACACACAACACAGTCAATCATTAACTGTCTTGGGTGAGATTCAAACCCCACATGTTCCAGACAGATTCCCTACCAACTGAGCTACCGAGGCAGCTCAGCTGGCTGCGCCAAATTAGACATACACGTACAAAGCCACACTAATCATCAGCTCAACCTGATACACAGGCAGATTCAACTTACAGCAGCTGGAAGTGAGAAAATACACATGTACTGTGTGTGTCTTGTACGAGCTAGTGTTGCTATACACATGCTTTGTGTGTATCCAACTATAGTGTACGTTGCCTAGTACGTACATGTATTACCTTGTTGCCGGGGTGATGTAGATGTGATGATCATGTCGTGGTTGGCATATAAGGAATGTAAATTCGCTGGAAATGTGTCTCTTGGCAGGACTACTTGGGTGGGACATTGTTGTTGCATTCCAGGCCAATTGGAGTTTAAACAGCTGTAGATTACTGGTCTGGTACTGTGTGTGAAGTGTGCTGTGAGGTGGGTATGATATGTAGTAGATGTAACGAGGGGGTAATTATTGTGTGGATTACATTGTACGTGTGTCTTCAGAGTGAGGGGGAGAGGGAGGGAGGGGGAGAGGGAGGGGGAGGGAGGGGGAGAGGGAGGGGAGGAGAGGGAGGGGGAGAGGGAGGGAGATGGAGGGAAGGAGAGGGAGGGAGGGGAGGAGAGGGAGGGGGAGAGGGAGAGAGATGGAGGGAAGTAGAGGGAGGGAGGGGAGAGGGAGGGGAAGGAAGGAGAGGGAGGGGGAGTGAGGGAAGGAGAGGAAGAGAAATGGTGGGAAGGAGAGGGAGGAAAACAGACAGAGATTGTAGTGAGAGGGATACTGATATTGAGGGGGGATTGGATAGAGGGGGATAGGGAAGGAGAGGGAGGGAGAGAGGGAGGGGGAGGGAGGAGGGGTGAAACACAGAGAGAGATTGGAGGGAGCAGGAGTGAGGGGGATACCTAATCAATAGGCGTGAGACACAACAGCCTGGAACTTTCCATTCATATATTTACCAACTTGTACATGTATGTGTACTTCCTTTGAAGAAAGTGACAATAGACATTAGTAATGTGTAAACTACGTGGTATGTACACAACTCATTAGGAGTCCATTGTGTCTGTACATAAATTATTCCTTTACTGATGGTGTGGGTTATCAGGGGCTGGGGTATATTACTTATATACTAGTTGAATGCTAAGCATTGTTGGCGAGCGGGAGAGTGCGCACGCAAAATTAGAAGCACATATAACATTACGGTGTGTACAGTGCCTGTCACATCGGTATAGAAAAATCAGCCGTTCCTATTGCTAGGAGGGCTCACTCCACTCGCCAATTATGTAGTTACCAACACGAAGTTGTACGAGTTGTGTTGTGTTGCTTTGCCTTTCTGTTGCGTTGTTGTTGCCTTGCCTTTCTCAGCATCTCTTGAAGGATTGTACATGTATAACTGGTGTAGAGTACAGCCAATACTGGTACTTTTAATTCGTGAAATCAGGACACTTCACTAATCAGGACATCTCACTAATCAGGACATCTCACTAATCAGGACACCTCACTAATCAGGACATCTCACTAATCAGGACACTTCACTAATCAGGACATCTCACTAATCAGGACACTTCACTAATCAGGATATCTCACTAATCAGGACACCTCACTTATCAGGACACCTCACCAGTCAGGCCACTTTATCACTACCCCAACTCTGTCTGGACACTAGACATCCTGCGGCAGCTAAAGGTGTCATTGTAACAAAGTATCAGATCACTAGTATCCCTTCCCTAAGTAATGTTCATTAAATCTGAAACTGATCCTGTTACATGACTTCAGTCATCCATGAGATGCTGAGAAAGACAAGACAAGGCAACACAACACAACAGAAAGACAAAGCAACACAACACAACTCGCCCAAGGCAGTTATTTTTCAAAGAAAAAATTCTGCCTCTGGTGGATGTACATGTAGTCCAGCCCATTGTGTGGAGGGTATTGGTGGCTGTCCATTGTTCATATGGGATTTGATCTATGAGGCTCAGGTTACTGGAATGAAATGGAGGAAGTCTGTCTCTCTTTACATGTATCTGATAAACACACCGCTAGGTGTAATATGAGGTCAGGCTTGCTTGGGACAGAAGTAAGTGTCCTGATTTGTGAGGTGTCCTGTGTGTGTGTGTGTGTGTGTGTGTGTGTGTGTGTGTGTGTGTGTGTGTGTGTGTGTGTGTGTGTGTGTGTGTGTGTGTGTGAGTGTGTGTGTGTGTGTGTGTGGTAATTCTGCTGGCTGCCAAAGAATGCCTACCATATCCTGTAAACATACATGTACATGTACATGTACATACACTAGTTTAATTTGCCAGTCTGGCATTATGAAACATAACTATTTTATAGCAAAATATGATTAACCCCTTTTGTACCAAGCGGGATAACTAATCAAGACGCCGCCCTAATCAGGACACCTCTAATCAGGACACCACTATAACCCTGACACTTTCTTCTCCATAAATATTCACTAACTACTTTCTCTGAAATGCCTCTAGTAAATAGTGTTCCCCTCAACCTTCGTGGAATATACATGTACATGTACATGTACCAGTGAGTGACAAGGGGGTATTGTAGGATCGAATATCGTGCAATGGTATATGTAATTTGTATCTCATTCATTTGAATGGAGGAGGAGGCAGTGTATTGGTGTGTGGTGTATAGTGTTATTGGGAGCCGGAGGAGGTGTGGATCATGTTTATGGATAAGTGTATTTGAATTTTAAATTTGAGAGTGGTTGTGTCGCATATTCATTATCTACCTCCCTCCCCCCTCCCTCCCTCCTTCCCCCTCCCCCCTCTCCCTCCCTCCCTCCATCCCCCCTCCCTCCCTCTTCCCTCCCTCCCCCCTCCCTCCCTCTCCTTCCCTCTCCTCAGCCTCAGCCCCGCCCCCACAGCTCAGAGCCGGGAGGGACCCACATCCCTCCTCGAAGGTAGGAACTGATTCACACAGACACTACATGTACATGTAAAGTAATCAAATAGCCTAAATGATGGAAACACTATCAACCAACATCAATGCCAAGTCATTATGAAAGATCCTGAAAAACTCAGGATCCAGCTGGGATTCGAACCCAGGACCTTCTGATTACTAGTCAGACACTCTGATGTACACATACAGGATGAGCATGAGACCAACAACTAATGTGTTTCCAGTTGATCACGTCCTTCACATTTCAATATCTAATCTTGATTCCCTGAAATGAGGACGCCTTGATAAGAAACAGGATGTCATGTTTGACATTGTGAATCCTCCCTCCCCCCCCCCCCCCCCCCCCTCTCTTCCCTTCCCCCCTCCTCCCTCCCTCCCCCCTCCTCCTTCCCCCCCTCCTCTCTCCCTCCCCCCTCCTCCCTCTCCCCCTCTTCCAGTGACCATGGCTCGGACCAGAGGCCTCCCGTCCCCACCCGCCGTCGGACACAAGCCCAGCGGCTCCCTCTGTCCCCCCACTACTGTAAACAGGAATACAATCAAGTCCTGTCTCCCTTTGAACGGAAAGAAATCGAAGAGTACCCAGAGGTCTGGTACCTTGGTCTGGAGGCCAAGAAGATCGATGCCCACCCTGGAACTACCCAGAACTGTGGTATGGGATTTTATTAGTGTCCTGATACCGTACCAGATACGAAATATTGAGAAATCTGTAAGAAAATTGCCAAATTAAAAATCTGTGCCTCTTGTCTCGCTGTCTCTCCCTTTCCCCTCCCTCCCCCCTCTCTCCCTCTCCCTCTCTCCCTCCCTCGCTTTACCTTCCTCCCTCTCCCTCCCTCCCCCCTCCCTGTCTTGCTTCCTCTGTCTCTTTCTTTCCCTCCTCCCTCTCTCTTCCTTTCCTCTCTCTCTCTCTCTCTCTCCCATCCTTATCTCTCCCCATCCAGGTTACGATGATGAAAACGGGAGCTACATTAAAGTTCTTCACGACCACATAGCCTACCGCTATGAAATTCGTGAGGTGATCGGCAAAGGTTCATTTGGACAAGTTGTGAAGTGTTTCGACCACAAAACCAAGCAGCCAGTGGCAATCAAAATTATCAGAAACAAGAAAAGGTTCCATCATCAGGCGTTGATTGAAGTCAAAATCCTCGATTCTCTTCGAAAGAAAGTAGGTACTGTTTTAACTACAATGGAACCTATCTAATCAGGACACCCTCTTATTAGGACACCCTCTTATTAGGACGCCCGGCAACCACAGGTGCTCCTCAATATACATGTATCTTACGTGGGCACCTGTGTGGCACCAGGTTGCTATGGTAGTTAATAGCACACTCTGCTTGGAATTTTAACTCCATTCCTACATTTCTTGTAAGGAGAGATCGCTAATTACTAGTTATGCGTGATGTCAGAGGTAATTTAACCCTGTTCTTACTGCAGGATCATGACAACAAGTACAATATCATTCACATGATCGACTACTTTTACTTCCGGAACCATCTCTGCATCACCTTTGAACTTATGGGGTACGTCAGATATTCCTCAGGGGGCCCCCTTCATGTAGCCCATTTTTATTCTTTTCCTTACCTCCCTCCCTCCCTCCCTCTCCCTCCCTCCCTCCCTCCCTCCCTCTCCCTCCCTCCCTCCCTCCCTCCCTCTCCCTCCCTCCCTTCCCCCCTCCCTCCCTCCCTCCCTCCCTCCCTCCCTCTCCCTCCCTCCCTCCCTCCCTCCCTCCCTCCCTCCCTCCCTCCCTCCTCCCTCCCTCCCTCCCTCCCTCCCTCCCTCTCCAGTATAAATCTCTATGAACTCATAAAGAAGAACAATTTCCAAGGCTTCAGTACCCACCTAATCAAGAGATTTGCCTACTCATTACTTCACTGTCTGAAGCTACTGCGGAGAGAGAGGATCATTCACTGTGACCTCAAACCAGTTAGTAATGGAGTGGGTTGTGTGTAGGGAGGGACAGCTCTCATATTTGGAGAACTATGGGATGGAAGAGTCCTGATTAGTAAGATTTCCTTATTAGTGAGGTGTCCTGATTAGTGAGATATCCTTATTAGTGAGGTGTCCTGATTTCAATGATGCCATTTATTTCCTCGGTGATCAATCCAAGATAAGAGAGCAGCAGTTTACGTTTCGCATCACAAATGTGGTCTGTTGTACTACACACAATATTGCATAATTTCTGGCCCCATTCCATACCTTTGCAGGAGAATATTCTACTAAAATTGAAAGGTCAAAATGCAATCAAAGTGATTGATTTTGGGTCTAGTTGCTATGAGCACCAGAGAGTGTACACCTACATCCAGTCTCGCTTCTACCGCTCTCCTGAAGTCATTCTGGGTGAGGGGTGTGTGTGTGTGTGTGTGTGTGTCTCCTAATGAATGGTCTCTCCCTCCCTCCCTCCCTCTCCCTCTCTCTCCCTCTCCCTCTCCCCCCTCCCCCTCCCCCTCCCCCTCCCCCTCCCCCTCCCCCTCCCCCTCCCCCTCCCCCTCCCCCTCCCCCTCCCCTCTCCCTCTCCCTCTCCCTCTCCCTCTCCCTCTCCCTCCCCCTCCCTCTCCCTCACCCTCACCCTCTCCCTCTCCTTCACACCTCTCTCAGGTATGCCATACAGTATGGCCATTGATATGTGGAGTCTGGGGTGTATCCTGGCAGAGCTGTACACAGGGTACCCCCTCTTCCCCGGGGAGAATGAGTCGGAGCAGCTGGCATGTATCATGGAGATATTTGGAGTTCCCTCCATGGCAGTACTGGCCGAGGCACAGAGAAAGAAACTGTTCTTTGGTGGGTTGTGTGTGGGTGTGGGTGTGACATTTAGGAGAGTGCATTTTTTGATTAGAGTGTCCTAACCTTCCTCTCCTCTCCTCCCCTCTCCTCCCCTCTCCTCCACTCTCCTCCACTCCCCTCTCTCCTCTCCTCTCCTCTCCTCCCCTCTCCTCCACTCCCCTCCCCTCCCCTCTCCTCCACTCCCCTCCCTCTCCCCTCCCCACCCCCTCCCTCCCAGACTCTCGAGGCAGTCCAAGGTCCATCACCAATTCCAAGGGTCGCAAGAGGAGACCTGGAACAAAGCAGCTCTCGTATGCCATTAAGACCACAGATCACGCATTCCTGGACTTCATACACAGGTGCCTGGAATGGGATCCTGCAAACAGAATGACTCCAGAGGAAGGATTGCAACACGAATGGATCCTATCAGTGAGTAACGAGTAGGGTCTCCCCATCTCCCTCCCTCTAATTGGATAATGATATTTGTGTATTTTGTGCCACATATTCTATAGTGTAATGTTTAATGTTAACCCCTGAAATTTGTACCCCCTCTAATTAGGACACCTTTAATCAGGACACCCCTCTAGTTAGTACATCCCTCTAATCAGGACACCTCTCTAATCAGGACACCTCACTAATCAGGACTCCCTCTAATCAGGACACCCCTCTAACCTGATCATAACCCTTCACTCTCACTGTGCAGGGCCACTTCAGCCGCTCCCAATCCCTCTCGCGATCAGTCCACGTCCCTTCCTCCCACCCCCACCACTATGGATCACACACACATCTCAATGGATACACTGAAGACAAAGATTCCAAACATTCCAGGTAAAAATTTTGTCAACCACCTAAATTTATTGTAGTCAGCAGGTTTTTTATGGGGGGGGGGGGAGGCAAGGGGGCAATTCACCTCCCTGAAAGTGGCTTTGCCCCCCTGAGATGGGCTATGATCAATTCAACACAGGACAGTCTCGATACAACACTAGCCCCCCTCAATTTTAGGAAGTCCTGATTTCCCCCCTGATAAGTTTTTCTACAAAAATCTCTGTAGTGATATAAACATCAAATATCTAAACTACGTACGAGAGACCCAAGGCAATAGAACACAACACAATGGAACTTACAAATATTATTGTTTATCAGTGTTCAATTTTGTGACTTTCTCATCTCCCTCTCCACTCCTTCCTTCTCCCCTCCCTCTCCCTCTCCCCTCTCTCTCTCTCTCCCTCCTTCCCTCCCTCTCCCCCCCCTCGCTCTCCCTCTCCCCTCCTTCTCTCTCTCCCCTCTCTCTCTCCCTCCTTCCCTCCCTCTCCCTCTCCCTCCTTCCCTCTCCCTCCTCCCTCCCTTCCTCCTCCTCACTCAGTCCTATTGATGCAAAAAAGAGACTCCAGCCGATTGGAGCAGAGACAAAAACAAAATTCATTGACAGCAGTCGACAAAATGGACTCGTTAAACGCAGCAGCTTCACATCAGAGGCCTTACCACCTGTCAGAGGTTCCCATGGCACAGTCATGCTAGGGACCAGAAGAAACAGTGAGGAGACTATTAAAAGTAGTCACGAATCTTCACGTTCGGATGCAATTGCAAATGGACGTAAATATGGTCTGCCTCCTCTTGTATAGCACTTGTGATCTCTTGTGGGTGTTGTGTGATAGTCATGTGATTTTGTATTTCTGTCATGTGACAGTGAGATAGATATTTGTACAGTAAAGCAATCATATACAATGCCTGATGCAATGTAGTTCGTATTCAGAATCATTTGTGCAGAGAACTTTAATAAATGTTTTATGGCATATCAAGTCTGGATATTTTTCCATAATTTTTCAGTCCTTCTGTTTCTTTTCACAGCACTGAACATTTCATAGTTGTATTGTTGTTTCATCAAGTCAATTATTTATGGAATATTAATTTTAGTGAAGATTTTCTGCGCATGCGTAATATGGCTCGCTTGCATATTGGGGCGGGGCTGGTTCACTGCGCGTGCGGATTTGGGATCGAAGATGATGGTTACAAAGATTGTTGCGCTGTTTCTTCTCTCTCTCCATACCTCTCACGCCGTTTGTTCGGATTTCAAGTCCGCCTCGACCATCACGTGCCAGCTGATCTTTGATCACTTCCAAACCGCTCTTCTTGATCGCCAATTGAACCTCTACAACCTCAGAAAAACGTTTCTCCCTCTCACGCATCCATCTCCGTCTCTTGTTAACGTGAGTTACCACATCACCATAACTCCGTTGACAAATAAACCATGTCCGGGATCAGAATTGGTAGCTAGTAATTCGTCCGGACTTCTCCCGTCCAACACGACTACCATTGATACTGACTACGGCTGGACTAGTAAAGCATTCTACACCATTTTCCATCCTGCGATGGTTAACAGACTGCAACCGCAGCTTATACACACATTTCTCTCTGGATTGGAAACATCTACCTCGGATTTCACCGCTGTGAGCTGGGACGGCGTGGGACCTCTACTGACAGTAGAATTAAGCCTCAGTCCCATACAACTACCCTGTCGGGCAGCGTATTCAGAAATATATGCCAGTTTGAAGGACTTAACTGCACTGGTATGTTAGTAGTAGAACAGACAATACACTGCTGCGCAGCAATACCAATTATACTAGAGTACACGTTATTCATTGACCTCTGTAATTAAAACTGTAACATAAAGGAAGTGTCATGCCTTGTAAGTGTAAAGCGTATGATATTTATGACTCGTGACTCATGAACTGCCTTAAGAAATGAGGGCACCTTTTCAGGCACAAATGTATATACTGTAATAATACACCACTATTTAATCTAGATGATCTATTTCACACTGTGTTAAACAATATTCATGGCTTGTTATTATATTTGTTTCTCATGTCAATAGTTGAGCATCTTTGCTGGAACCCAACAGAACATTACCGACTGGAATGTTGAAGAACTGGGACATGTCATATCTGGTCTTATTTTCTCTCCCAAGTGGTACCTCTATGTTACTACTGTCTATCCTTACAGCTCATCTTTGCCAGGAATCAACACCACTTTTACCATCATCATATCTCTATCACTCAGTATATTTGCCTATTACTACATATGGAAGAAGATGCCATCATCGCCTCGCCAAAGAAACTTTCTCCTCGGCCACACACTCCTCTGGACCTCAGTAATTCTTCTGCTGTTCATTGACATCACATTGATCTGGGTTGAGTTGGACACATTAGCCATATGGTGTAAAGCATCGACATGTTCGGATCCTGCCGCCCTATCCAAGCTATACCTTCTGAGTTACATATTCATCTTCAATGTCATCTTGTTCACAGTTCTCTTATACTACTACTTGCGTGGGAGAATTCGTCCCAAACAGCACCTCTTTCCTGGTATTCATCCATTCCTTACTGGTCTCCCTGTTGTTAACCTTATTGCAGCCCTCACAATACTAGTCTTCCGTATTTTAATCCAACCATGTAAGAAACGTTACTATTTCATTCGATATGGAGCTATACATTTGTATGAGACTCTACACTATTTTATCTCGTGTCCACGGTGGTTTCTCAGGAATGGATATAAAGTTTTAAGATTCATTGTTGTGTTTCTCCCATTTACAGCCATCTTCACTTTTCTTGCGTTCTCTCTCTCTAGCATTATACCAGTGGTCCTGCAGGCTCTGGTGTATCCATTTCGAATTGTAGCAGCCTACAGCTTTTACATCACTAATTTTATGGTGGTATTCCTAGTGTCTTTCCTTGTGAATTACATTTGGAAGAGAAAAGGTTTGAAGAGCACCTCGATACAACTTTGTTTTCTTTTAACACTTCCACCAATCGTCATTGTCTTCCTCTTTATGATTAATATTCCGTTCGTGTCCCTTTACCAACTATTATCGTCTGGGACGCTCACCAATAATCCCGTTACACTGGGTATCATTTCAGTAGCTCCAACTTTGCTGCTCTCATCACCTCTGGTGTGGTTGTTGAAGAATAAGATAGTTCCAGCTTTTGTTGAAGGAGACATAGAAAGTGAAGTGGAGGAGGGAGTAGCTGACAGAGAGGGAGAGAGGGAGGAAGAAGCCAGTAGAGAGGAGAGAGGGGAGGGGAAGAGTCAAGAAAGAGTTGAAATGAGTGCTATGGTTGGAGATGGTGATGTCACTGTAAATCACCCTCCACCACACTCTGATGAGACAAAAATGTAACCATGAGTGGAACTGCATCTTGTAATTTATATTATCCATGTTAGTGTTTACCAACAGCCATTCGTGTAACCTGTATATACATTATATATACAAGTGTAAAAACATGAAATGTAAGGATCATCCGATGTGGGCCAAAAAGTGTAGAAACAAAGATTCTATTCAGCAAGACAAGGGATGATGGCATGCAACAATAGTAACATAGTAACCCCACAAAATGTAGGGAGGGTGTAGCCCACTGGTCCCATTTGCCTGGTTTGCTCTGAACCCCTTGCTTGTTTTCAATGGCAGGCAGAAATTATTGTGAAGCACTTTAAAAAAAGAAATTGCGGTGGGCAGGGCCTGTTACCATGGAGATGAAGCTCTTGATGTGTATTGTACAAAGATAACATAAGTGGGTGGGCATGTTTCCATGGAGACCACGCTGGAGACCATGCTGTGATAGCTATAGTCCACTGGGTCTATACATATTACAAGTTTGTAAACAAAATTGTTGTTCACTTCCATTTTAGTAAGAATCTGGTGGAAAAAGTATGTCAATTACAGTAGCGTTTGATGTTTCATATAATATTTGCCAGAAAATTTGACTGGGTAATCAATCACTAATTTGCTAATGCAGTTTCCATGTTCTGTCTAATGGAAAAATGGGCAGATATCATCATCGATTTGGCTAACACTTTACAGTGTAATTTCTGCAAAACAACAGTGCACACATTCAGCCAGCTGCAGATCGTGCAATAAGTGTTATAATTACTTGAGCCCACAATCAGTGGTTAGAACATAGTTTATAGGCATGTTGTTGAGATAATGGTAAGCACTCATGAATAATACAAAGAGATGCAGTGTCAATCATGGTCACATTTTTGTTTCATCAGAGGGTGCTGGAGGATGATTTTCAGTGACATCGCCAGCTCCAACCACACCACTCATTTCAACTCTCTCCTGACTCTCTGCCTCCCCTCTCTCCTGACTCTCTGCCTCCCCTCTCTCCTGACTCTCTGCCTCCCCTCTCTCCTGACTCTCTGCCTCCCCTCTCTCCTCTCTACTGGCTTCTTCCTCCCTCTCTCCCTCTCTGTCAGCTACTCCCTCCTCCACTTCACTTTCTATGTCTCCTTCAACAAAAGCTGGAACTATCTTATTCTTCAACAACCACACCAGAGGTGATGACAGCAGCAAAGTTGGAGCTACTGAGATGATAGCCAGTGTGATGGGATTATTGGTGAGAGTCCCAGATGATATAAGATGGTAAAGGGAGACAAATGGAATGTTAATCATAATGATGAAGACAATAACAATTGTTCGAAGTGTTAAAAGAAAACAAAGTTGTATCGAGGTGCTCTTCAAACCTTTTCTCTTCCAAATGTAATTCTCAAAGAAAGAGGCTAGCAATAGCAGCATAAAATTAGTGATGTAAAAGCTGTAGGCTGCTACAATTCGAAATGGATACACAAGAGCCTGCAGGACCACTGGTATAATGCTAGAGAGAGAGAACGCAAGAAAAGTGAAGATGGCTGTAAATGGGAGAAACACAACAATGAATCTTAAAACTTTGTATCCATTCCTGAGAAACCACTGTGGACACGAGATAGAATAGTGCAGAGTCTCATACAAATGTATGGCTCCATATTGAATGAAATTGTAACGTTTCTTACATGGTTGGATTAAAATACGGAAGACTAGTATTGTGAGGGCTGCAATAAGGTTAACAACAGGGAGACCAGTAAGGAATGGATGAATACCAGGAAAGAGGTGTTGTTTGGGACGAATTCTCCCACACCAGTAGTAGTATAAGAGAACTGTGAACAAGATGACATTGAAGATGAATATGTAACTCAGAAGGTATAGCTTGGATACGGCGGCAGGATCCGAACATGTCGATGCTTTACACCAGGTTACTAATGCTTCCACTTCCACACAGATCAATGTGAAGTCAATGTACAGAAGATGAATTACTGAGGTCCAGAGGAGTGTGTGGCCGAGGAGAAAGTTTCTTTGGCGAGGCGATGATGGCATCTTCTTCCATATGTAGTAATAGGCAAATATACTGAGTGATAGAGATATGATGATGGTAAAAGTGGTGTTGATTCCTGGCAAAGATGAGCTGTAAGGATAGACAGTAGTAACATAGAGGTACCACTTGGGTGAGAAAATAAGACCAGATATGACATGTCCCAGTTCTTCAACATTCCAGTCAGTAATGTTCTGCTGGGTTCTGGCAAAGATGCTCAACTGTTGACATGAGAAACAAATATTAGATAGAATATGAAGCCATTATAAATACTAAAGAAACAAGACTGTAATAACCCGAGTGGTACACAATGAACAACTGATTATCACATGACTATACACAACTTGTGTACATTGCAGGAAATGATGAAAACCCATGTAGAAATTGCATGCAGCAATAACAACATGCATAACCCCACGAAATAAAATGTAGGGAGGGGTTAAGCATGTTGTTATTGTTGCATGCAATTTCTACATGGGTTTTCATCATTTCCTGCATATATACACAAGTTGTGTATGGTCATGTGATAATCAGTTGTTCATTGTGTACCACTCAGGTTATTACAGTCTTGTTTCTTTAGTTTTTGGCACTACCATCCCTACATCTTCAACATTTTAATGAAATGTTTTTTACACTTATTTCACCAGTTTTTTCTACTTGTTACTATACTGTTGCAACAAGAAAATCGTCATACTCAGAACATAAAATAAAATACAACATATCACTATTTGATCATAAGGAAATATTATTGTCAGTGTAATCAGTAGTAAGACTTGACAAGGAAAGTAATTTCAGTGAGTTCTACATCCTGTCTACTTCGAGTTTACTTAGAGCAGAGGGCTGCGCATATATTGTTGACTCAGGCGCGATCGTCTAATAGCGCATGAGTGATCACATCACAAATATGCAATCAACGAGGAAATGGCGTCCGACTATACGGAAGTGCTCGTAAATCTCGTGCGAGAGGGATCTTACGACGATTCTGTTGGCCTTGGATCATGCACCGGAGAGAAAGGGATCGTTTTATGCTAAAACAAAGGTGAGCGTGTTTGTCAATTTTGGGTATATGGCATATATAAACTGATCCGCAATCGCGCATGCGTAATTAGCCATGCCCAGCCCGTAATGGCCCCGTCACAAGCCAAGGCACCGAGAGGCAAAAGTACCTAGATGGGGGTACCCCCCACCTAGGAAATTTGCCTCCCTTTACGGGCTGGCTAGGGTATGGCTAGTTACGCATGCGTGATTACGGATCCAGTTTATATATGCCATCTACCCAATTTTGAGGTAGACCGTTTGAAGAAGAAGTAGAAGAAGATGATGAAGAAATCGGCGTTTTAGGAATTTCCGTGTACTGTTGTAGCGGTGGATTTTACCTACTTTGAGAGTCTTACCGTGTATAAAAACACTCGTAGAGCAGGCTGTGCGTCTGAAAAGGCTTAGGACAGCCGCGTTCGAGAGTTCTGAGTCGTTTTTGTTAAGGCTTAATGGACGTGTCGGTGCCATCCCTACATAGAGGGTCTACCGACTCTCTAACAACAGTGAGAATGTCTTAGTGATTAAGTTGTACATATATACACAATATGCTGCAGGAAAGGTGGCATTATTTCATGCAGTCATGAATCTTGTGATGTACTGAAACGAAGAAACTATATGTAGGTTTTACACATGCAAAAACGCGTCTATATGTTCTATAATCACAGAGGTCAAAAGATAGTACGTATGTATTGCTGCGCAGCAGTGTATTTTCTGTTCTACTACTTACATACCAGTGCAGTTAAGTCCTTCAAACTGGCATATATTTCTGAATACGCTGCCAGGCAGGGTAGTTGTATGGGACTGAGGCTTAATTCTACTGTCAGTAGAGGTCCCACGCCGTCCCAGCCCACAGCAGTGAAATCCGACGTGGTAGCTATTGCTATAGTCTCCAATCGAGAGAGAAATGTGTGTACAACCTGCGGTTGCAGTCTGTTAACCATCGCAGGATGGAAAATGGTGTAGAAAGCTTTACTAGTCCAGCCGTAGTTAGTATCGATTGTGGTCGTATTGAACGGGAGAAGTCCGGACGAATTATTAGCTACCAATTCTGATCCCGGACATGACCTATTTGTCAACGGAGTTATGGTGATGTGGTAACTCACGTTAATAAGAGACGGAGATGGATGCGTGAGAGGGAGAAACGTTTTCCTGAGGTTGTAGAGGTTCAATTGGCGATCAAGAAGAGCGGTTTGGAAGTGATCAAAGATCAGCTGGCACGTGATGGTCGAGGCGGACTCGAAATCCGAACAAACGGCGTGAGAGGTATGGAGAGAGAGAAGGAACAGCGCAACAACCTTTATAACCATCATCTTCAAATTCGTGAGCCGTTACGCAATGAGCTCGATTGCACATGCGCAATAGTCCTGCATAGCTGCACATCGAACCTCGGAAAGTCATAGTGTAAAATTGAAGGCGCCGAAAAGGCCCACAGATAGTTGCTGAAAACGTTTGATCATGTATTCCTTACACATTTCCTTACAATCACATGTCATATTGCATGAACTTTGACTTGTAGGCCATATATATAAAATTTTACAGATATATTTATTTACACTGCAAAAATCAGTAGTTGTTTTGACTAACAGGTGTGGTTACCTCAGTTGCAACCAACTTATATTATGATGACTACAACCTCTCACAAGACATGCATGATATCCCTTAAGGAGTTGCCTCTGTACACTTCAAGGGCCAGTAAGACTGCTATAGTACCTTATAATCACATACATAACCTACTGTACTGTAAATGCTGTATTAAAACATCATGAAGGAGTATACCCTTATATATACACCACACTCCTCCATAATGGATTTAATATCCCCTGGGGAGTCATGCATTTAGAATATGATGCAACTGAGATAACCACACACACTTAAGCTTGTCAAAACTACAACATATTTTTGTAGTATACCTGTGCTTCAAATGCCTTGCATATGTAGTGATATATATATTTATATATCACTTACCATAATATACTAGCATGATTATGTCTTTGTATCTTTGAATTCTTGTGATCATCTTGACTGCGCCACAAATCAACAAGCAGCCAAGAGGTAATGTATAAACTAAGACATAGAGCCTACTAATGTTATAAAAAGGAAATTATAGGGCGAATTAGGCATGTCGCTCTGGTCAACAGTAATTAGTGAGGCAGCCAAGAGGTAATGCATGTAGACAAAGTTGAGACACTCATTAAATAGTGAGCTGTTCAGCATAAATAGTTAATAGGCCTATTACCGATTAGGCACTAAAGTGCAGAGCCACGCGTGCCGCGAATCCTGAAAAGCGCACGCGCTACTGAAATGCGTGTAACGGAAAGTATACGGAAGATTTGTGAGCAAAAGACGGAGACTAAGCTCGCTGCCTTACATTGAGTCGTATTCCAGGTAGCGTTTAGCCTATTGTTAGCCTTGTTAAGAGCTTTAGAAAGCTCTGCCGTTGCGCAGAATACCGCTGCAATATCGCTGTAGGATGCCATATAACGCCATAACTTTTGAATGAAGTGGTTTCAGAGAAAACCCTACATATTTTTGACCTCCGTTGCCCCCTGAGTACGTGACAGAAGTTTCAGGACGAACAGACGCTCCAGAGGTGAGATGTGACTTAACAGACACACACACACAGAACCAACTACCTTAACCCTCGCTGCGCATGCGCGCCGAGGGTTAATTATTGGTACAGCCAAGAGGTAGCATAACATTTTATAATATTTTTCTGGCCAGAAGACCCAATAGTGCACACAGAAACAAAAAAGAGACTAGAACAAATACTACCTAATAAAACACAGATACAGTTATACACATAGGGGAGGCCTCATGCACCGTAGCAAAATTGGTAAACCCAGAGCACCTTTACAGAAGTTTTTGTGCACCATTTCGAGACATTCTCCAGCTAGCTACGCATAGCTATCCACAGTTCACAACCATACTCCAACATTATGAAGACAATCATGCTATATCTACATGATTTATTATAGTGAGCTGTTCACAGAATACAATATCTATACTAGAGACACGTACGTACGTATACGCAGTGAAAAGCCTCGCGCAGTGAATTAGTACAGACGTCAAAGCAAGTGTTGCTTAACGATTATGTGTCAGTGCAGACATTGAACCAGTGTTACTTAATTAACACTTGTGTGCTAGTGCAGTTACGATTAACCGGCAATAGGTAGCGATGCGGCTACGTCCACCACCGCGCAGAATAAATCCACGCCGCCACACTGTAGGTAGGTGGCAGATGTAAGTGTACAGTAATAAGACCTACATCTGCCATCTATCACACTAGCTGTAGCAAAACGATCGCTAGTGCGTTGACTACGCTGGGTGCCGTAGTCGGCGGTGTGTGTCCGCCTGAAGCATCAGATCTGGTCGGCTGCAGTGGCGCATTCCTAACCGTTTGCGCGTAGCGCGCGCATTCCTAACCGTGACATATACATACATACATACATACATACATACATACATACATACATACATACATACATACGTACGTACGTACATACATACATACACATACATACATACATACATACATACATACATACATACATACATACATACATACATACGTACATACGTACATACATACATACATACATACATACATACATACGTACGTACATACATACATACATACATACATACATACATACATACGTACATACATACATACGTATATTACATATACAATAAATAAATTATATGCATATACAGGAATATTACTACAAGGGCAGAAAGAAAACAGAACAACAAAGACATTATAATAAAGGTGTACTTATGAGCGAAGTTCAGATTCAGAGTTGACAAGGTCTATTGGATGGTGTTCCCTGTCTGGAGAGCCACGAGATGATCTTGCTCCTCGTATACACTGTATGGCAGATCTGAGTAAGGAGAAAGAAATGCGGCACCGCAGTGCTAAGCAAATAATCCCGCATCGCATCACATGCATGTATGTATGTACGTACGTATGTATGTATGTATGTATGTATGTATGTATGTATGTATGTATGTATGTATGTATGTATGTATGTATGTATGTATGTATGTATGTATGTATGTATGTATGTATGTACGTACATACATACGTACATACATACGTACATACTTATATACGTACGTACGTACATACATACATACATACATACATACATACATACGTACATACATACATACGTACATACATACATACATACATACATACATACATACATACATACATACATACATACATACATACATACATACATACGTACATACATACATACATACATACGTACGTACGTACGTATATACATACATACACATACATACATACATACATACATACATGCATGTGATGCGATGCGGGATTATTTGCTTAGCACTAAGGTGCTCGGCAATTACTTGGATCATAAAATCGGAAGTGGACACTAATTACTAGATCTGGTGGTGCAGCCAAGAGGTAATGTATCAAGGTACAACCTACGTACATTATAATACATACGTATGTAATGATCAGACAGATATTGGCGGGATGGTTCACGGCCGCGCAGATTTGATCAGGGAAAAATGACGGTTACAAAGGTTGTTGCGCTGTTTCTTCTCTCTCTTCATACCTCTCACGCATTTTGTCAGGATTTCGTGTCCGCCTCGACTATCACGTGCCAGCTGATCTTTGATCACCTCCAAACTGCTCTTCTTGATCGCCAATTGAACCTCTACAACCTCAGGAAAACGTTTCTCCCTCTTACGCATCCATCTCAGTCTCTTGTTAACGTGAGTTACCACATCACCACAACTCCGTCAACAAATGAACCATGTCCGGGATCAGAATTGGTAGCTAATAACTCGTCCGGACTTCTCCCGTTCAATACGACCACAATTGAGACCAACTACGGCTGGACTAGTAAAGCATTCTACACCATTTTCCATCCTGCGATGGTTAACAGACTGCAACCTCAGTTTTTACACGAACTTCTTGTCCTTGAAACAGAGGTCTCAAAGGAGAATTTGATCGATGCGAGCTGGAATGGCGTGGGACCTCTGGTGACAGTAGAATTAATCCTCGGTCCCGTCCAGTTGCCCTGTCTCCCAGCCAACTCAGAAATATTGGATAGTCTGGTTGATATGACCGCACTGGTACGTTAAAAGTGTTCCATTAAAATGTTGAAGTATGCATTAGAGTGCATGATTTTAAGTTTAGGTCAGGGAAACATTGCCTAAATGAAGAGGTATAGGTAGGGATAGAGGTAGAGAAGGCAAATCAGAACTTGAGTGTGTAAGTTTATGTGTTGTGGGAATGTTCAGCCTACAATACTATTTGTGGAGAGCCTTCAGGAACTTTTAGAAGATAGACACAAATTAAGCAGGGGCGCCGGAGCTGGTGTTGCAGAATAGGTGGACCCCCCTTTTCATGGACCCCCCAGTCCACCAGTCCTAGGGCCTCCAGTCCACCCTGGTGGACCTAGGGGGTCCACCTATTCTAGGATGAGTGGACTCCCCTCTGAACAGGTGGACCCCCATCTGCTAGGTTATGGATCGCTTGCTAGGAGCCCGGATGGATGGTCAGCGGGTCCTGTGACTTCTCTAGGTAGGGCTAGGGTTAGGGCTAGGGCTAGGGGCTAGGGCTAGGGGCTAGGGTTTGGTGCTGGGTTCAAACGCGCTTACAAGACGCGCGGCGCTACTGACAAAACGTGTATATGGAGACAGGGGGTCCACCTGTTCAGGGAGTCCTATGACAGGTGGACCCCCTAGGTCCACCTGTCCTAGGATCGGTGGACCAGGGGTCCACCAGTCCGGAGGGTCCACTGTTCCTCCGACACCGGCCGCATGTCCGGCGACTGCGGAACCAATGTTGACGCTGCTCATTATACATTATTCGTTCGCGAAAACCGACGCGCATGTGCACTCGTTGCATTAGTTTTATGAATGCTTACGCATGCGCAGAAACATGAATAATTAATTACTCTACTTTTCGCGGGACGAATGCTTTAGAGCTTCCGGCGCCCCTGTTAAGTAAAGAGAAAACCTCCTTCAGTGGCGTAGCTGGGAGCGCCGGAAAATATTTTACCGGAAGCCACGCCCATTAATTAAATCGCGTGTCTAGCACATTTAGAACCCTGCCACTGTCCTTCCTACGGTGGCACATTAGATTTCCATTCTCAATTCTCGATTGTATTTTCAATTTTCGATTGTATTTTGGATTGTATTTTCAATTCTCGATCTCGTTTGAGTAGGCGCGGTCAAAAATTGGGTGTGGTTTTACTCTAATTATGCAAAAGTCTTATTAACTACTACTGTACTGCGGAGTTTTGCACGTCATGCCCTACTTGATGGTATACGAATACCGCCAATTATGCCCTGTTTTGTACCAGTATACTTCAAGTACTTCTTACTTGTTTGTACTCTTATGGAAACTTTGATTCGGTCCTGGAGACCCTTCCATCTTATTCTGGCCAGATCAGTACAGATGTTGCATGGAGTGCACAGGAGGTGTGTGGTGCACAGTGAATGTATAATGTAGTGCTTATGCAAAAATATCTCTGTATAGTACTCTGCAGTATCAATTCCGTCTTCGTTGCAGAAAAGCATCGATAGCGTATGCATCACTTTCAGTTGTCCGTAACTGCATCAATGTGTGTTCTGAGTATTTCCTCAGATTCATAATGATAGAAATCTTCCCTTCATCTAACACTGCTTTTCTACAGGGTATATCGCACTGTCTGGAAAGTGTTAAGAGACCATTACAAATTTAGTGTACTGTAAAAAATTAAAGGTGGTTTTAACCCTTCTGTGGTGGTTTGAGTTACAACTTGAGTATACTATAGCTACAGCTGGCAAATGCTTTCGAGATAAACATAGAGCTATGAGCAACTTGGCTTCTGAAAACCACCATCCACTAGTGATTTGAGGAACTCAACCACATGACAACTCGGGAATGTATGTAGTAATATAGCAATTCATCAAGTTTCCCTCTCATTCATCAAGCAATTCATCAAGTTTCCCTCTCATTAACAAAGGAATAGCAGTAAAACCTCAGTTGCATGTAGTGGCCTCAGTTGCATGAAAATAAAGCATTATACTGTCACTATATACATTCTCCGTTAATGAGGAGAAACTCAATAATGGCCGTAGGGGAAACTTGATAAATTGCTATATTACATACATTCCTGAGTTGTCATGTGGTTGAGTTCCTCAAATCACTAGTGGATGGTGATTTTCAGAAGCCAGGTTGCTCATAGCTCTATGTTTATCTCAAAAGCATTTGCCAGCTGTAGCTATAGTATACTCAAGTTGTAACTCAAACAACCACAGAAGGGTTAAAACCACCTTTAATTTCTTACAGTGATATACTACCTCTCAACTTCTGGGTAGCTTCAACATAATAAGCAAGAATTACTGATGGGTCACTGTTAGTTGAGCCTATCAGCCAAAGTACTCTCCGAGAGAACCTTAGGGGTGTCTGAAATGTAGATGTACATACATGTATATATTCACTGGTACCCGTCAATGTATCCATGCATATACATGGATATGGAATCCATACTTGGGAAGTTTATCGTATTGGTCAATGTGAATACATATATGTAATGTACATAGGTGGGGGTAGAGGCCTTCTGTACAGTGGGATTTGGGAGCCATACCTATACACTCTACGTTCCTACAACCTCTGCGCAATACACCACAACAGTCAATTTCCCTCATGAGCAGCATCACCACCTGCCTGTATATTACAACTACCTGCTTAATAATGTTTGATTACCTTTCGACATTTAATTTGTAATGGTCTCTTAACACTTTTCAGGCAGTGCGATACCCTGAAAGAGATCCAGATGCCGATATGTAATACTCAGAACACATATACGGACAACTGATGCATATGCTATCGATGCTTTTCTGCATGCAACGAAGACCCAATCTCTGGAATTGATACTGCAGAGTACTATACAGAGATATTTTACATAAACACTATATTATACATTCATGAATGTATAATGTAGTGTTTATGTAAAATATCTCTGTAGAGTGAACAAGAGGTGTGTGGTACACAATGCATGTATACCACACACCTCTTGTTCACTCCATGCAACATCTATACTGATCTGGCCAGAATAAGATGGAAGGGTCTCCAGGACCGAAAATAGCGAATCAAAGTTTCCATAAGGAACACGTAAGAAGTAAGTATACTGGTACACAACAGGGCATAATTGGCGGTATTTCAGGATCATGGATACAACGGTATCAGTACACCATCAAGTAGGGCATGACACGCAAAACTCCATTTGGCATAATTAGAGTAAGCTTATCAAAAACCACATCCAATTTTTGACCGCGCCTACTCAAACGAGAATCGAGAATTGAAAATACATCCAAAATACAATCGAGAATTGAGCATTGAAATCGAGAATGGAAATCTAGAATTGCACTAATGGGCCACCGTACCTTCCCTGTATCTTTTAATCTGAGGAATTACCCATGTTGTTATTGTTGCATGTTTTACACTTTTTACCCATGCCTACAGCTGAGAGTCTTTGCCGAAACCCATCAGAGCATTACCAACTGGAATATTGAAGAACTGGGATATGTTATATCTGGTGATATGTTTTCACATGAGTGGTACCTTCACACTGACACCTTCTATACAAGCAGCTCATTTTTGCCACTATACAACACCATCTTTACCATCATTGTATCTCTATCCCTCAGTATACTTGCCTATAACTATATCTTGAAAAGGATGCCATCGTCACCTCGTGAGAGATACTTTCTTTGGAGCCACACATTTCTCTGGATCTCAGTTGTATCTCTACTGTATATTGACATTATCCTAATCTGGTTTGAAGTGACACAGTTATGGATCTGGTGTGAAGCATCGACATGTTCAGACGATGCCGCTATATCCAAGCAATATCTCCTGGGTTACATATTTATCTTCAATGTTATCTTGTTCATAGGTTTTTTATACTGCTACTTGCGTGGGAGAATTCGTCCCAAACAGCACCTGTCTCCTGGTGTTGAGCCGTTCCTTGCTGGTCTCCCTCTCTTAAGTCTTATAACAGCCCTTGCGATTCTAGTCAATATTTTCATCCAACTCTGCAGAAAAAAGACAAACTTTATTCAATATAAAAATTTGCCCTCCCATGTACAATGTCTTCTCAAGGAAGTAAAAATTCAGTTTCTTGTTGGCAAGGTACTTCCGTTAATAAAGTTTATTGTTCTTCTTCTCCCATTTGTAACCATCAACATGTTTCTGGCAATCTTTGTGTTTAGCATTATACCAGTGATTCTAGAAGTTCTGGTGTATCCATTTCAAACTATAGCAGCCTACAGCTTTTATGCCGCTAATTTAATGGTGCTAGTCCTAGTCTCGTTCCTCGTATATTATGTCTGGAAGAGATATGGTTTAAAGTATGATTCTCCACAACTCTGTTTTCTCTTAACACTCACACCAATTACCATTATCATCCTTTTTATGATTAACCTTCCATTCACCTCCCTATACCGACTTATATCATCTGGGACGCTCACCAATAACCCCATAACACTGGCTATCATTTCAGTAGCTCCTACTTTGCTGCTCTCATCACCTCTGGTGTGGTTGTTGAAGAATAAGATAGTTCCAACTTTTGGTGGAGACGTAGAAAGTGAAGTGGAGGAGGGAGTGGCTGAGAAAGAGGAAGAGAGGGAGGAGGGAGTAGCTGACAGAGAGGGAGAGATGGAGGAGGGAGTAGCTGACAGAGAGGAAGAGAGGGAGGAGGGAGTAAGAGGGGATTTGAGTAAGGTGAACAAAGGTCAGCAGAGTAAAGTAAGTGTTGAGATGAATGCTGTGGTTGGAGCTGGTGATGTCACTGAACAATGCATTCCATCAGTCTTTGATGAGACAGGAATTTGATGATTTACATTATCAATTGACTGTTGTATTATGTATGCTTAAAATACCAAATGAAGTAGCATAAAAAGGACAAACACACACACACACACACGTTATGTATGAGCTAATAATATATACATACACGTGTCATTATTGAGTTAAATCTTCAAGTAGTGGTTCACGAAGCATTTCAAAGGTCTCCTGATTGTTATCGTCTTGTCCCTGTCGTTTTTGCAACGAAGTGGCGGCGGAAGGAAGAGGTGATGGAGAAGCACCAGATGAGGCATGCTACATGATAATGGAAGAAATATAAATTAATTCTCTTGATCTGCATTGGAACCAATAAATATGGAGTGTCCTGGTTAGTGAGGTATCCTGATTAGTGAGGTGTCCTGATTAGTGAGGTGTCCTGATTGGTGAGGTGTCCTGATTGGTGAGGTGTCCTGATTCACGAGGTTCCCATGCAGTCTCAGGTTACCATTAGGAAGAGGAACTAATATCCTCATTTCAGTGTGTCCCAATTGGAGAGGTTCCACTGAACATACATGTACCTCTGTGCTGGTGCCAGTATTGGGGTTGGAGTTGGGATGGCTACTGCCTATTGAGATGGGACTTGTTGGGTCTTTATCATTGGGGGTGTGGTCTTGCTGATCAGTGGGTGGAGTCACATCCGTATTAGAGCTTTTGAGACGTATCTTGGAGCCAAACCTACTCCTGCAGATAAAGTGATCATCTTGTGATGCATGTACACAAGTACACAAATTACATCATCATCTATCCTCTAATAAGAGCCCCCCAAAGAGAAGCAGAGGCTTAATGCTATTTCTGTAGCAGTTAACAACCAACAATTCCTCCTTGTTAGTAAGGACCTTGGATCTGATCAAGTAGGCCGCAGCTTACCACAAGTTGTGAGCAATACTCCAAGCTACGTAGCAGGTAGCATAGCAGTACGGCAGGAGAACGAGGAGCGTTGAGAACCACTGGGGCACGGGACTGTTGGAGGGGTCGAGGAAGGCAGCTGTCACCATCAGCAGGTTGAGGAGAATGGCCGTCTCGATGATGTTTATGTACATCTTCTCATACGGCTTGACAAACAGGTGGACAATGAGCACTGTCAGGGCCGACAAACTCATTAGGAACTGTAATTATAGGGGAGGAGAGGGAAGAGGGGGTGCCTTATGGAGCTGAGATTTGAACTATTGAACTACGAACTTCTGCATGATTATAACTGGACACACCTCCTCCAAAATAGGAGGAAGAATTGTAAAAATTGTGTACCTAGGAACTGAAGTCTTGGAACGAGGCTACATATGTATATACAATTTGATTACTTTCAGCAAAAAAATTATTGAGGTTGACTCATTTTGGAGGGCACTATTTAGAGTGGATGTCTTTGCTCTACATACCAGTACGAGGGAGGGCCGGAAGAGGACAAGAAACACGCCAAAGAGGACGAAGGGCAGCCGGCGACCAATGTCCCAACCTCCCCACCATCTGTGCTTAGCACAAAGACCTTTAGTTATCACATCAACATATTGTTGTAACCTCTGTTGGAGAGAATGTACAGGGAGATATAGTATACAGTGTATACATGTGGTAGAGTGTATGATGTGGGAAGCCACTCTAATTATAGGCATATTTCAATATTTTGTAACAAACTCAGAAGATCCTGATTTTATGGAATGCAGAAGTGCCCTGTTTATTCATTTCAGGGTTCTAATCAGAGGGGTGTCCTCATTTTCGGGTCCAAATTAGAGAAGTTCTACTAGACTATAGTGTAGCATTGGGTTGCCATGGAGCTAGTACCTGTGGCCTCTTGACACAGACATAGCTGACAGCAATGGGAGCTGGGACCACAAAGAATACTACGAGGAGGAGACCAATCAGAGCAAAGACGGCAAACTCGGGACTCGTACACTTCACCGATCCATCGTACTGGAACACCTGGGATAGAGGTCAAAGGTCATCATTATCCCACTGCTCTCCACACACACACCTACCAGACCAAATTCCGTCCCATTACAACTGATGAAGATGAAGGCAGTGTCTGCGATATACTTGTAGATGAAGAGAAAGAGGAATGTGATCCCTTTCAGAGCTGATCTGTTGCTGAGGTGCTTACTAAACCTTGCACTGGAGGTGAGGAGAGAGAGTCTAGTTAATGCATATTAGACCTTGTACCTCACACAACAACTCACCCAAGACAGTCATTTTGAAGGAAAATGAGCTGCCTCGGGTGGGATTGGAACCCACGACGCTGTGTTCTATATAGTAGGGGTGTAACTAGCACGAGGCAGAGGAGGCAGCTGCCTCCCCTGTTTTGACCTTATGAATAATTAATTAGGCATCACTGCAAGCGAGCGCAAGGCAGTAATTATAGGCTGTGAGCAACAGCACAAGCAGCATTAACCGCAAGTGAGAGTGCAAGCAGCAAAAGTTATAAGGCAGCACCGACCGAATCAGGGGCATAACTAGCATTGCTCACGGTGTTAAGTGGTCATATGCACATGCACGGGTATGTAGACTAATGAATAATTAATAAACCTCCCCCAGGATTCAATCCCTGTATAGGGTATACAGCTCTATAGCAACTCAGACACACACATACACAGTCATGTATGGATTTGTACTAATACCTGATGATGTAACCGACTACGGTCACCATGACAAGTATGGGTGCAATGTAGCCTAATAGAGCCACGTAGTGGGCGGAGATATTGGGAGAGAGACAGAGAGGGAAGGGGAGGCTGAAGCCGAGGAGGTTGACTAGGAGAGAGAGGAAGGTGGATAGGGCCTTGGAGGGGGAGGGAGGGGGAGAGGGGAGGGAGGGAGGGAGGGAGGGAGAAGTACATTGTATAAAGCATGTACAATGTCATGCAACTCCATATATCACTACTTACAGAGGTCGTTGTCTGGACAACCACAAACGGTCTGTACACCAGCCCAATCACCTTCACAATAACCAACAACACTCATCACAATCATCACAGGAATGATTGCAGGTCCACTTACCTGAGCATAGAACAAGAATCCCTTCAGCTCATTGGGGAGTTCCACGTCAAACAACATGATGAGCAGTGACACAACCACCACCAACAGACCTATGTATTTTTAGACTATGGTAACTTTTAAATCAACCAATCAGGTTGTGAGAAACGCAGGATCTATTTTTCATAGTCACCTTGTTAGCAGGGATCTATAGTTGGCCGCTGGCCCCTAGTACCGGGATCTATTGGTACACTCGTCGTCGGAAACTACGTGATTTAGAAAACCTCAGGCCCTTAGTAGTTCCCTCAGCTTTCTAAATTGCGTAGTTCCTTCAACTCAGCATATAACATATATGTACATGTATATGTACACATCCTGTGTGAGGGAGCTAATGTTTCATGTACTTACTTAGAATGATGAAGAGAGCAAGACCACCTCCGCAGTTGTTGTCACATGACTGGAGGTCAATGGTGACACCATACCCCTCCTCACATGTTCCACACAGACGACCTACGTGCACACACACACACACACACACACACACACACACACACACACACACACACACACACACACACACACACACACACACACACACACACACACACACACACAATAGTTCCATTTAAGTACATGTAACTACATTGGAACCTCTCTAATCAGGACACCTCTCTAATCAGGACACCCTTAGAAATTCCCTAATTTCAGGAGTTATGTGTACAATGCAATATAGCAAAAAGTGTCACTGAACCTTCTCTATATACAATGTTACAGGGGGAAACAAGGCGTGGAAGGTACTTAGGCACAAGAGCATTCTCTATATACAGCGTTACAAAGGTGTGAAAGGTGCTTACGCACAAGAGCGTGGTGGGTCACCAGTCCAGTGTTGGATGAAGTAGGCCTGTTTATTGAGGTGTACTTATCTGAGTGTACATGGGTACCTTTTGGAACCCCTCTAATTAGAAATGAAGACACCTCTCTACAATCAGTTTACCACACTAACACCACCTTACTAATCAGGATACCTAATCACGACACCTCACTAATTAGGACATATTCTTACCTCTTCTTCCTGAGCGACACTGCTCGTCAGGTCGGTCAAATTCAAAGAGGCAACCAGGGAGACGACCCTGAGGTCGACAGCTGACAAAGCCAGGCTGTACCCTCTCCGTGACAAGTGTCCTCACCCCATCCCTCTCCTCCACTCCTCCCCATATCCCCTCCTGTAGAGGCAAGGGGGAGACACACAGTATACACATGTGTATACTTGACTTTAGTCATCCATGAGATGCTTAGAAAGACAAGGCAACACAACACAACAGAAAGACAAAGAAACACAACACAACTCGCCCAAAGCAGTCCTTTTTCAAAGAAAAATTAGCTGCCTCGGGTGGGACTCGAACCCACGACACTCGCATTATTGTACGTACAGTTTTATAGTAACATTCTAGGTGACATCATAATGACATCACTCACTCTGAGATAGAGGTATCGACTGCTATCGTCACATCGGAGGATGTCACTGTTGCTGGTATCACATTCACAATCACCTGAAGCATCGTTGTAGTTGTAACCAGGGTGACAACCCTTCACCTCTAGAGCAAGAGAGTTGATTTCTCCCTAGAGGAAAGAGTAGGTTGCTAAGTGGAAACACAGCAAACAGCCAAACACAACAGAAAGGCAAGACATTTTACACAACAAGAAAAATGATCTGCATCAGGTGGGATTGGAACCTCTCGAATTCAGGCTACCCTGATTGATGGACTACTTCACTGGATACTGTAAACTAATCCACAGTTGATACAAGACAACTTATTTCTACTATCCATTATTTCTTACCAATGTCCGTAGAAGAGAAAAGTTGAGATTGATATCAGCAGAGAAGACGTCAGTTATTGTGGAACTGTCCCCTTCGGGTCCTGGCTCTGGTCCTGTTCCCATTCTACCGTCACAGGTACACTCCGTGGGGGCTGTGTGGTTTAGACATGGAGCACATGGGACCTGTGGGAGGGGGGGGGGAGGAGAGGGGAGGAGGGGAGAGAGAATCTCGAACTAACTTCCAACCAGATCGTACTCACTGTTACCTCATAGACATATGTGTCTCTGTTGGCTGACAGGGCATCTAGATTCTGGAGAAATAGAGATCTCCTGTCACTTGTGATATGTCAAAGAAGATAGGGTACATTGCACAGTCATGTGACAAGCAGACTCACCACATGACAGTCATGTGACAAGGAGACTTACCACATGACAGTCACGTGACAAGGAGACTCACTACATGACAGTCACGTGACAAGGAGACTCACCATATGACAGTCGTGTGATAAGGACATGACAGTCATGTGATAAGGAGACACACCACATGACAGTCACATGACAAGGACACTCACCACATGACAGTCACATGACAAGGACACTCACCACATGACAGTCACATGACAAGGAGACTCGTCACATGACAGTCACATGACAAGGAGACTCGTCACATGACAAGGAGACTCACCACATCCTGGTTAGGAGCCTCCAGTGACCACACTGCCTCTCGACTATTGTTGACCTGATCACGTGCCAGTAGGCTAATTGCCAGGGACTCCCCCGGCTGAACAAGTTGGTACTACATATACAAAGTACACATACATCATGTGATTCCCACTGTGTGTTACATAACAGTCACATGACTCACATCTACATCTATGTTGATGGTGGCTGGAGCAGTGGCAAGGTCAGGATCAGCATTGGGAGTGTCAACACTCTCAGAGAATAGACGATTGTTGCTAGAGAATGAATGGAATACTCTCACAGTTCAGAGACTATGGAGACATGCAACATCATTTTCAATGAAAACTGAACTGCCTCAGGTGGGATTCAGCCCACAACACTGGTTTCAAGACAGATTTTGCCACAGCAAAACACTGGGTATATCCACGATTTGCATCAGCAAAATGGCAATGGCTAGGCAATCTTGGTCATCACAAATACTGACTACAATGCGCCTCCATAATGCTCTACCAACTGAGCTTCCAAGCTAAGGCATCAACAGTTACATGTGAATGGTCTCACCGGTACAGGAATGGAGATTGGTCGGCTAATTCATTAGGTAGTTTGAATATGAGGGAAGTGGTAGTGGTGTAGTTGCCTAGCCAGCGGCACTGCTGCATGTCCGAGGCGTATATGGCGGCTCCGCTCAGTCTGGCCGTGTTGTTGATGAAACTGATCACCACATCCTGTAGATATGTACAGTAGATTAACAAATGGTCTTCTAATCAGTACTCCTTGAAGTGAGGACACCTCGCAATAGGAACCCCTCTACTCAGGGCTCCTTGAAGTGAGCACACATCGATAAACAGGACACTTTCTACTCCAAATACCAGGACATCCTACTAATCAGGACACCATTTCTGTTCTAATGGTGTCCAGATTAGAGACTCCACCAACCAGAGCCACTAACAGAGGCTACATCAATGGACACTGTCATCTAGTCCCCCCTCAGTCCTCCATACCTCCCACTCCTGGGGAGGTACGTCTCTCCCAGTTTGGTCATTGTACTGGACAAAACAGAGACGATTGAAAATGTCAACCACAAATCTGATTGGAGGAAATTCCACGTAGATCCCTCCTCCTGACTCCCTCGCCTCGTTGTTAGTAAAGGACATCTTGGTACCTGGGGAGAGCTCCAACTGAGGGGGAGGGGGGGAGGGGGGGAGGGGAGGGGAGGGGAGGAGAGGGAAGGGGGAGGAGAGGGGAGGAGGAGGGGAGGGGGAGGGGGAGGGGAGGTAGAGGTATGTGTATGGGGAGGAGCCCCTCTAATCAGGACTCTTGATGAAGAAACAGGACACATCTTTATGTACATGTACATTACAACCTTTGAAATCAAGACACCTCACTAATCAGGACACCTCACTAATCAGGACACCTCACTAATCAGGACACCTCACTAATCAGGACACCTCACTAATCAGGACACCTCACTAATCAGGACACCTCACCAATCAGGACACCTCACTAATCAGGACACCTCACTAATCAGGACACCTCACCAATCAGGACACCTCACCAATCAGGACACTTCACTAATCAGGACACCTCACTAATCAGGACACCTCACTAATCAGGACACCTCACTTATCAGGACACCTCACTTATCAGGACACCTCACTAATCAGGACACTTCAGTGTTCAGACAAGTGTCAGATATACACACCCTATGAACAGAGTATATGTTACCAGGCAACGGTCATCCATGGCGATGCCTCCACCAAACACAGCAGTATTGCCGTCAAACTCCAACACTCCGCTGGCCTTCATCTGGGTATTGAGCAGTGTGATACCGCCTCCTACATTCTTCAGGAACACGTTAGTACCAGTGAAGATGATTGGGAAGCGGAAGGCAGCAATTGCACTTGTGTCTTTAGTCTCTCCATTAGAGGTGTTGTTGACAAACAGGCTGGAGGGAGGGAGGGAGAGAGGGAGAACAGAGGGCTCTGTTGCTGCTTACATAATGTACATGTTCTGTGTAGACAGGCTTTATGTAATTAATCTCCTAACTATTACTTCATACTCTCCTTCCATTTTCTCTTCATTCTCATCTCTCTCCCTCCCTCCTCTCTCCCTCCCTCCCCCTCCTCTCTCTTCTCCCTCCCTCCCTCCCCCCTCCTCTCTCTTCTCCCTCCCTCCCTCCCCCTCTCTCCCCTTCCCCCTACTCTCTCTTCTCCCTCCCTCCCACCCTCCTCCCCTCCTTACCAATCATCAAATACCACAGGGAATCCAATCTGGTCCACATGTACAAGTGAAAACAAACCCACAGCTGTCCCCTCATTCTCCGCTGCATTACCAACAAACGAACAGTCAGTAAACGTCACACTGTCTGGGCTCCGAGTACTATTAATATTGCTGTCATAGAGAGCAATGCTAAACGCTCCTCCAGCATTGCCCAGATTCCCTTTAAAATCACAATCCTTGACAAGAATGGTATTATTGTAAGATATGTTGAAGGAATTAATACTAACAGCTCCTCCAGATGCCACTTCGACAATATTACTAGTAAAGTTATTCCTCGTAAGCTCAATTTGATTTGAATTGATTTCCTCTGACAGAGACATATAGATGCCAGCTCCGTCAACCTCAGCCAGATTATTCTTGAATACCGAATCACTTATGGATATTTTGGAGTTTTCAACGCCTGCCAAGCGAATCAATACTGCTCCTCCATGTCCATTGGACTTCAGTAGAACTGGACGTGTATTGTTGACATCATTCCGATTAGCAGAATTATTGATAAACGTGCAATGAGTGATTGTGATAGAGACTGAGCGATATCTACTGAAAAAAGTAAACCCTCCTGCGGTGGTGATACTATCATAGAGGTCTTCAATGTTTGTTTCGTTCATGTCGGGCGTGGCCTCAAGTTGGTTGTTATTGTTAATAAAGTGAGTGTTATTGAGGGTGATGTCATCGTAAAATTGGCCATGGAGACAGGAACCAGTGTTATTGCTGTGTGTGGGGAGGGTGACCAGACAGTCTATGACTATTGGTACCTCACATAGTCATGACAATGGGCCAATATTTCTACATTAGTGACTGGTACTGTACATTCTGTGATGCAAAAGGAGTTCTAATTTTACGTGCACACTGACATTTTCAAATTGGCCCATTGTCACAACTCTGTAGGCTAGCTCCACCCCCCAACCATGCACTGCATTCACCTATTGCTAGTATACATACACATGTAGGTGATGGGAACATACATGAAGGTGCAGTTATCAAAGAGGAGACCGGAAGACGAGTTGAGAAATACGTTTGGCGACTGAGGCCCACATCTCGTGAATTGGATCCCCCGAAAGGTGACATCACTGGAGCCACACACGTAGAGGTTGTCATAGTTACCAACAATATCGTTAGGAAACGACTCGCACTCGATGATAACGTCGTCCTTAATGTTCTGTGACTGGATTGTGATATTAGTAGCCCCCACTACCCCAACACAACCATTGAGATGATGTACACCGGCAGAGAGCTCAAATACGACATCTGATAGAGAACCAGTTGAAGTACACGTACCACAGGGGTGATGGCCAAGGGCCCGGTTCAGAGTTTTACATGGCGGAATACCTGGTGGTAGAGACGGAAGAAGGAACGGCATACAGTGTGCAACACGAGGTGCAAACAAATCAGCTATGATGTGAAAATGTCATTGACAAATGTACAAGTATCTCTACAGTAACACTATGCTACGGAATGTAAGCTATTACAAACACGCGTTCATTTACAGCCACTACGTGGAGTACACAGATCGGGCTAGTGTTGGTGCTCTCACCAGCTGGGTAGGTGGTGAGGTTGCCTTCCCGGAGCTCCTGTGCCGACATACAGAGGGTATCATTTCCATCTTGCACGCTTACTGGGACTAGCAGTCCCTGGACGGGCCTCTGGAACGTCGAGAGAGAGAGGAAAACAAGAGAAAGATAGAGACCCGCTCTCGGACTCGCCATTCCGCAGCTTCAGAAATTCTCGGAGGTGGAGCTAGTTTGTTGCATCACGTGATTGAACTAGCCTGCAAAAACTCCAGAGAGCTTAGTCTTTCTATGTCCCAGATGAAGTCTATGGCTACTTTTTATGTTATAACTACTGGAATATGGTTAATACACTCTCGTACTGACTTTAGTCTCTGTGTGGTAAGCTTCGTGTTTTTGATGTCTGGAAGTGGGCAGGGCACCCCTACGCGCGAGCAATGCGGTAAACAATTTGCTGTTTCAGTAGTATTATTGCCATTATTTCTACACAGGTAGTCAACTAAATCTCTAGTGGATAACGACTGTAACGAGTTGGTCAGAAATATGATGTCACTATTATTTTATGTCATTCATGCGTGCGTATTGTGGAGCCAGCTACTCATCACCCTAGCCCAGTCTCAATCTGAGTGCCAGGTTCTATCAGTTGACTCTGCAATGTCCCTCCAACAAGCCATCGATCTCAGTACATCCGACAGCATTACATCACAAACTAATCAAAGTTGTATCAGAATTGAAATCCCATCAGGCCACCACACAATCCTCTCACAAACTCTGTTTCCTCTAAATATGGAGTTTATAGCTGTGGAAGAAGATGTACATGTATCGTGCAACTATACCTGGAGCCATAACTACACGTGGAGTTTTAACGGGTTAGACTCAGTGACAATTAGTGGCATTCACTTTGAGAATTGTCCACGACCACTTAGACTGGAGACCATAGCAGAGGTTGAGATTCAAAACTGCACATTCAGGTAAAGTGAATGAGTGTGTTGGTGTTTGTACCTCTCACTGACTCAAATACACCTGTGTACTTTGGGTACACAATATAAGGTATCTGGGAGTAGGAGGTTACAAAAAGTACGCAAGTGTAATGTTTGCTTAGTGAGAGAGAATGTAGTGAGAATACAAGTTGAAAGGTCTCTGCTCTGCTCTAAGTTTGAATAAGCAAGTGAGCCAGCCTCGTTTCCATGCTCTCTGTTTTCACCCACCCACCCAAAGAAATTCCTTGCATGGTAGGGCAGTTAGGTGAATGGTCTCTCACACCAACTGAACAACTGAGGCAGCTCACTTGTAGCCTAGTCCCAAGCTCTCTTTTTCTCTTTGGGTGAGTGGTCATGAAGATTTTTTTCATGTGCTATAGGACTAGTGACTGTGGGTATGTCTGTAGCACACAGTACTGTGGGTAATGTGTTGTGTGTGTGTTGCTGGAGTCCCTAAGGTTAATATGGTTCCTATTGTACCACAATATGAGTCTAGTGCTTCCTGTAAGGACATAGTTTGTAGTGCAGAGTCCCTTAAGGCAGTTCATGAATACTCTACCCCATCTGGAGAGGAGATTCTGTTTTTGGTGGTCAACTTAGCCCTTTTCAAGTGCTCTAACCACCACCTGTATGGACATACCACTCACATACTTTCACTACCTTACCAATCAGACTATATGTGCCACTAACATATAGTAATTACAGGACCTTAATTGGGGTGCATGGTCAAGTGCACCCCAATTAAGGTCATGTAACTATTTTATTGGATGTTATAGTCTAGCAACTTGACTGTCCAAGTCTCACTCAGCCACACCCATTCCCTTAGCCTGCCAAAAATGTGATAAAATTCTAGTTCCACCAAATATTCAGTGTCCTATAATTAGAGGAGTTTCAATATTACTGCAGGTACTTCACTGAGGCAGTTCTGGATATATTCAATTGTCACCACACCCTCTTCAATAGCACAGTCTTGGAACACAACACAGGCTCTGGTATAGTCAACGTGAGCTATAGGGGAAACACTGGTGGAGTATCCTTTGGATTCAACACACTTCCACTCCACTTCACCACACCTTCAGTGCAAGTCTACAGTTCTACGTTTCGGAACAATAGTGCAACTGCAAGTTCAGCTTTTCTAACTTCCAGTCAAGCCTTCTTTGCTCAGATATTTACTGGACGTGGCGGATCAATGGCTGTCTTCAGTAATGAATCTCGACATGATATACTTGTGAATATCACTGATTGTGTGTATGAGAGCAACTTTGCACGTTCATTTGGAGGAGGTATATACCTACTCCTAGGAGGGTTTGGAACACACCACAAGATATATATGGAGAGAACACGTGTTTTGTCCAACATTGGTCTTATTGGAGGAGGTGGAGTTCAGGCGTCCTTTTTTAACAATGGGCTGGAGGACGATCCTTTACTAATGGCATTTTATGGTTGTGAAGTCACTAATAACTCTGGTATTGCAGGAGGAGGGATCTTTGTGTTCACTTCAACTGATGGTAAGAAACTGAATGGCTGCAAATTAGTATGTACAATAGGTGGAGCCCCTCTAACTAGGACGCCTTACTAATCAGGACAACTCACTAATCAGGACACCTCTTCAGGACAACCCACTAATCAGGACACCTCAAATCAGGACACTTTCTTGTATCCCCCAATCTGGAGATTGAAGTAGTTCTAGTGAACTCAACTTCGCCAGCAACTGACATCAATCTCACTTATCCTTGCCACTAGTGACCACACCCATTCCCCTTAACCACACCCATTCCTCTTGACCACACCCATTCCTCCAGGTGGAGTCGGGAACCTTGTTCAAATCAGGGACACTCGGTTCACTGGTAACCGTGGCCTCACCAGGAGACAGAATGACTACGGAGCAGCACTAGCTATTTCACTGTTGAATCCTCTTGTGGAGAGGTCAAACTTCCCTCGTCATGAAATAACTGATTGGTAAGGTAGTGTTAGTCCATAGATAACGATATATAGAGTGTAGCCCCTCTAATTCCTGGAGCCCCTCTAATTAGTCCCTCTAATTATCCCCTCTAATTAGCCCTTAGCTAACAATCAGGACATTTTAAAGTCTCCATTTTTGCATATTTTCACTCCCTCCCTCCATTTAGCACTTTCATAGGAAACTCAGGAGCTAATGGTATAATCAGTGCTGGATACTCCCCAATGAATTTCACCGGACGAAATATCTTCATCAAGAACAATGGCACCTCTCTGAGGGTGAGACATGCATCAATCAGCCACTCCGGCTCCTGGGTGGGGCTATGCTAAGTGGAACTCCTCTAATCAGGACACCCTCAAGGAGGACACCTCCAGGTGGTATACAGTGTGTCACCTTCCAGGTGGTATACAGTGTGTCACCTTCCAGGTGGTATACAGTGTGTCACCTTCCAGGTGGTATACAGTGTGTCACATTACAGGTGGTATACAGTGTGTCACCTTCCAGGTGGTATACAGTGTGTCACCTTCCAGGTGGTATACAGTGTGTTACCTTCCCAGGTGGTGGGAGCCCTTGTGTACTTGTCAGGTGAGCTCCAGTTTCTCAACAACAGTGGAGGAGACGAGAGTGCTCTTCACATGCTCTCCTTTGCACAAATCGTCCTCAGCAGAGGGCTCTTCATTAACTTTGAGGGAAACACTGGAAGGTCAGTCGTGAGGTGTCCAACTAGTGATATGGATCGATCCTCTGAAATCAGGACACCTCACTAATCAGGACACCTCACTAATCAGGAGACCTTACTAATCAGGACACCTCACTAATCAGGACACCTTACTAATCAGGACATCTCACCAATCAGGACACCTTACTAATCAGGACATCTCACCAATCAGGATACCTTACTAATCAGGACATCTCACCAATCAGGACACCTTACTAATTCAGAACACTTCTTAAGAGTGACCAGATTAGAGAGGCTCGACCCTCTCTGGACCCCATCTTGCATTGTACACAGGTTTGGTTGCAGTAATCTGATAGACTCCATTACGACATCAACAGTCTACACCAGGCTCCCCACCAACCCTCAATGTCCCTTCCTCTATGAAGACAGGAACGCAATCCCTGAGGAATGGACTGAGGTATACACATGGAAATACATGTAGGATATTAGAAGTAGGAAGGAAGGAGAGACAGACAACCCTGACAAACAAGACACATATGACACAGACCAGATAAACAAGACATATAAGGAAGAGGTATACAAGCTATACAATCAAGGGGCACCGGATGCCCAGCCTTGACAACTGGGATGTGGTGTGGCTAGAAAACACTTGTATGACCCACCATCTCAACGATGAAACAACCAACCACAAGACAGAGGCAGAGAACCTGGGGGGCAGGGGGGCTTGAGTCCCCCACTTTTTGAACAGGGGGACTGAGCCCCCCCAAAATTGGAGGATGTCAATGGGTCAAATGTATTAAACTACATGTACATGTATGTGATAGCTAATGGACTATGTACTTCATGAACACCGAGCCCCCCCCCCGCCCCCCCCCCCCCCCCCCCCCACTTCTGACATGCCGTCTCTGCCTCTGTAAGACTTACAAAAATAATGGTGGGATATGGTATGGCTAGAAAACACTTGTATGACCCACCATCCCAACGATGAAACCACCAACCACAAGACTATTGGTAGCCCTAAGGGTAAGACTGTACACAACTCACCATAACAAAAGATCTAGGCTTAGAAAAATGCAAGCAAGGCCAGCTCACATGGCACTAGGTAGTACTACTATACCTTGTGTTTGAGTGTCTTCCTTACCTTCAAAGGTGACTGTTCGATTTGCTGGCAACACGGCCATACTTGGTTCTGCCATCTACATGTCTCGTCTTGATGCCTGTTCGTGGTACAGCACTCGACCACCTTTCTTCAACAACACCTTCCTGGTCGACTGGCCTATTTGGAAAATTGAGTAAGTAAGATTGGATTAACCCCCTTTGTTACACTAGCAAAACACAGGTGGGGTTAAACCCATATTTTTAACCCTATACTGTATGTGGTCCATGTTATAAGTGGGTTAATAATGTACGTATTTAACTCAGTTGTTAACATAATCTTTTAGACTTAGAAAACTGTTGTAATTTATTTTTAGCAGTTTTCAACAGTCCTTATTGGCGAGCGGAGCAAGCCTACCTAGTTGTACAGCTGGTGTGGGATTTCTCTCTCTCTCTCTCTATATATATACATGTATATATAATTATGTATCTGACGATGACAATCTGGCCCCTGGGGTTGCCCGCACACTACACGCAAACGTAACCAGCCTTGCCTCTTCCGCTCACCATCAATGCGTAGCATTCAACTAGTACTATATTTGGCCCACTGTACTAAAAATAGTATCAATACATGTACATATATCTCTTTACAGACCCACAAATGAGGACACTGGCTATTCTCAGTCGGAGCAGGCCAACTCCACTCTCTCAGTACAGACTCAGACCACAAAACTGGTCACCAGCAATAGCACCGTATGTGACACACAATCTGAAACTGGGGGCCCATCATGGGTTACTTACAGGTGTATGGAACTGCTTGAAACTGTTAAAAGACAGTTGTTATGATGCAACAAGAATTGTTTAAAAATCGCCACCATCGATATTTAAACATTCATTCTTGTAAATCAGAGTGTGCTGTATGCATGTGAAACCTCACTAATCTAGACAACCCCTGAGGACACCTTGACTAACAGGACGCACCTTTACTGTCCCGTACTTAATCAGGACACCTCCCATCTCCTTGTTCATCTGTACTACATCTGTCACAACAGGTGCGGGCATGGCCAGGTCTGAGGCTAACTATCGATGTGACGGGATGGGATGAGTTTGGTCACAGTACAACAGCCACTGCTGGCTTCTCCTTCCAGTCATTCAATGATTCAATAGTGAGTACTGCATGTAGAGTAAACCTCGCAAGTACAATATGAGTCTTACATTTGGTCCAGCAGGTACAGCTGGTAATACATGCTCCGTACTATAGTAGGAAATTACATTTCATTGTCTTTTTATCAACGAAATTCACTGTGTATTTTGCTATGCAATATAACTGGATTCTGCAATCCACAAAATGTATCTGTGAATATCTTAATTGTGAGCTCTTTATGAAATTTTTCTCCCACAGAAAATTCCATTCTAAAAAGCACTTATAATAACTTTTTATACAGGAGAGACCTGAAGTTCGTTTCATTCCAGCAGTGGTGGTGGTGGGTCCTGATCCTATCACTGGACTACTTACTACTCAGTTTACTGTCTATTATGGAGTGGGAGGTCAGAATATTGGAGAGATCGAGGGGCTCCGAGGAGTCGTCACTATACAGGATCCAATTGAGACACTGCCAGTTAGACACACACACACACACACACACACACACACACACACACACACACACACACACACACACACACACACACACACACACACACACACATACACGCACACACACGCACACACACTTTTTTGGGGTTAGTTAATGAGCTTAGAAGTTCCATCGAAAAAAATCTACAGATCCGAAACGTCTCAATTCAATTCCAATGAAAGTTTCTTTGCTGATGCTATGATAAGCTCCTTAAATAACCCCACATCAAAGAAATCTAGCAATGAACCTGTACAACACAATTTTTTGTTAAAAATGTTCCTTCTTCACCAGGTAGATCCAGCTAACTTTACTCTGGAGGCTCTAGTGTGTCCAGCAGGGTATGTACTGCGACCTCACTCCACACAGATGGGGATTAGTGTGTGTACGTGTAATGAAGAGATTAGGAACCTTCTGTTGTGTGAGGAGGACCAGGAGACGGTTGTCATTAGGGTAGGTGGGGGGAGGAGAGAGGGGAGAAGGAAGGAGGGAGGGAGGGAGGGAGGGTGGGAGGGAGGGAGGGAGGGAGGGTGGGAGAGAGAGGGAGGGAGGATAGGTGGGGGGAATAGAGAGTGGAGAGAGAGGGAGGGAGGAAGCTTAATTTATTATCAGTTGGAGTAATGCATAATTCCATGGTTAATTTTGTAAGTCACCCATTACACCATACTACATTCACTTCTGATACCACACCTATCTGACTGTACTCTGCTATACCAGCCTCTGTTTCTCCCCTGTCTACAGCGAGGCAAGTGGGCTGTGTACGTTGCCAGTAACCCTCAGACCAACCTTGAGTTCTATGCCTGTCCGATGGGGTACTGCCGATGTAGTCATGACAGCAGTGCAGGGAACACAACGTGTGTCTACTCCTACCACCACAGTGACCCCGACCTGCAGTGTGTATGTGACAGAAGAGGTGAATACCACGTGTGGCACATACATGATTCATATATCATCAGCCAGGGATATGGTGTCCTGACTAATGAGGTGTCCTGATTTGTGTCCTGATTAGTGTCCTGATTTCAGGGGCTAAAATGAACAGCAAAAATATGTCCTGTTTCATTGAGGTATCGTCACTCCACATAACACAGTTTGCCACATTAATTTTGCAAACAGTTAACACTGGCATACGTACCTTATTTTGAGTTGATGAAATAAAAAGTGCTGTGACCAGGATTCGAACCTGGGTTATTGCGGCCACAACGCAATGTCCTAACCTCTAGACGATCACAGCTGACAGCAATCACTAGAAGAATTTGTCTACTTCATCACAGGAAGTAGTACTACTCCACTAACTTGGACAAATTATTTTTGAGATACAAGTATTTAAGACCAGGCATTGTGAACTATATTTACCACTGGGCTGGATAGCAAATGGTGTATTGTTAATCAAGAGTTACTGATGGGCGTGGTTCAGCATTGAGGCTTGGCCTTACATTTCTGCAGGTATTCTGTGTGGAGAGTGTAGGGATGAGGGGAAAGGTGTGAGTGCTCTGCTCAATAACTGTGTCACCTGCAGTGATGCCTCAGGACTGCTCATTCTAGCACTCAGTCAGTGTCTACATTGACATGACTTGTTTTACTGCTATTTGCAATATGCACAAATTGTTGGGGTAGCAAGAGTACTCTGTAACTGATGTCTCTTTGTACTTGCTAGATCTCTTCCCCTCCCTCTCTCTCTCCATCTCTGTACAGTTGTGGTAGATGCAGTGGTGTTCATTATGATTGTGTTGCTGGACAAACCTCTGCCATCTTGGACCTATCCCTTCATCTTCTACATACAGGTACTGTGTGATACACTCATGATACTTATGATTCATACAATATGCTAAATTCTCTGATCGTATATTAACCTCTGTTTACAGCTGGCTCCAATTGCAGGACTAGATTTTCCAGACAGTTTTTCTAAAGTGGGGAAGTATGTAAGTGAACATTTCTCTACACTGTAGACACTCCCTGCCATTTGGATGGAAGAAATTGTCCTAACTACATGTAGGTGTCCTGATTAGTGGGGTGTCCTGATAGTGGGGTGTCCTGATTAGTGGGTGTCCTGATTAGTGGGTTTCCTGATTAGTGGGATGTCCTGATTAGTGGGATGTCCTGATAGTGGGATGTCCTGATTAGTGGGTGTCCTGATTAGTGGGTTTCCTGATTAGTGGGATGTCCTGATTAGTGGGATGTCCTGATAGTGGGATGTCCTGATTAGTGGGGTGTCCTGATAGTGGGATGTCCCGATTAGTGAGGTATCTTGATTTCGGGGGGTTGAAAACTACACAAACATGGTATTTGGGACTAGCAAAACAGTCCAGTTAATTGAGGTATCCTCATTTATGAATATTCTCCTCAAACTATACAATCACGTACAGCAACTTTTCTCCTGTCATATTCTACAGTTGTACTTCTTGGGTAGTGGATCGGGTTTTTACTTCATCTACGACTTCTGTCTCTATGATGAGATGAGCTCTGAGATAGCCTACTTCCTCAGATATCTGCCTCTCTTTGTGGGGATTTTAGCCTGTGCCCCTGTCATTATTGTAAGGTAATGAGTTAATATATGTGGTGTGCAGGTGGCATAGGAATAGGGGGCCCCCCGGGACACATCCCCCGCAACAAATTTAGATCAGCCACACGTTTCACAACTCACCTGTATAGTAGTATTGGCAGCTGGAGCACTGGACTATAGGCTAGCTAGAGAGTACTATATACATGTAGTGTGTGGAGGCTGGTACATCTCCCTCCACAGATCGTGGCTATATCGTAGAGTACTCAAGAGGAAGCCTCTGAAACACCATGGACTGTGGGTGGTCGTCCTTCTGGCCTATTCTCACATTGTCTACACCTCCATGACCATCCTGAACTGTCCCTCCATATCTGACATTGGCTCTGTGAGAGCAATGAAGAACTTTATGCTAAGTTCACCAGTTTGTTTGCTGTGATTTGGCCCAGCCAGCTGAGCTGCCTCGGTAGCTCAGTTGGTAAGATCATTACTTACAGTCAAAATGTAGGCTACCTACTCAAGGCAGCTCATTTTATACCTAGGGTGGGTTGTGTGTTGCTCCTACCTTACCTTTCTGAGTTAGAGATGTCGATATCTCTCCAAATTCCACTCAATATGCATATGAGTCTCATGAGTCTCATGGAAAAAAGGTGTGCGCAGAGCAAACCAAGCAAACGGCGGACAGCTGTTTCAGGCTGGTTAGCCCTCATTGGCGCCGTGTATGCTTAGTTGCTCTGTGACGGCCTAGACTTACATACCCTAGGCAGGCCTGAGTAGTTGTGGTTTCAGAACAATAATATTCATCATTCACGACATAGTCCCATATGTATACATGCACCTTTAGCTGTGGTCATATGAGCTCTAACCTCTCCACTTGTCTCCCTTCAGCGATGGCATGTCAATGGTGAGGTGAAGTGTTTCTCTGGAGGTCATATTGGTCTAGCTCTGCTGGCCATTGTGGTACTGCTAGCAGCTGTGCTCACAATCCCACTACTAGTACTAGTGGCTATTGGGAAATTGAAAGGAGTAAGTCTAGGGGTTGGTTGTACCTCTAACCTAGAGGCTATTCAGGACATGTCTTACATATATCTTAGTGATAGAATATTCCATTAGTCTCTAGATCACTGTAGCTGTTCTTCACATGTATATATAGCTGTTTGAAGGTGTCCTCAATTCAGTGAGGCCTCATTAGACATGTTCCACTATTATATTTTGTTGGCTTGTCCCACAGTATGGTCTCAAATTCTTTCGTCCTCCACTGACGCTGGTCTACAGAGAACACTATACATGGTGGGCTAGTGTGGAGCTGGGACGGAGGTTTCTACTCCTTCTCTTCTTTGTTGCATTTCCACAAAATGAGGTGGGCTCTTACTAGGAACCATATGGGCAGCTGCAGAGCTTCTCTAATCAGGACACCCTGGAATAAAGACCCCTTTTGGTGCCCCAAATGTCATGTGTTTTGGACCGGCATCAGTTGATCATAAGCCCTGAAATTATGACACAGAACAATTTCTTGTGCTCCAGGATTTCTAGATCATGCACACCCTTAGTTGAGGAAACAGCTAGTGACTATAGTGACTATAGTGATGTGTACATATCTACATGGCATGCACTGGACATGGGTTTTCAATGCCTTTTGCCTTCCAGGTGGTGAAAGTGCTGGTTCTGGCTCTCTTCACAACAGTGTTTGGATATATCCAGCCATATAGGTCCCAGCTTGCAAACCTCCTGGAGACAGCAATCCATATCAACTTTCTCTTTCTTCTCATCATAAATGCTACCTCATTCTTCCACAATGACCTCTTCATCTTCTCTTCTGGCTCTCTGACTGATGGTTCCAGTGAAAGCTGTACTGGTAGTCTGGCTGGAATAGCCCACGTAACATGGATCCTCATGCCAGTCTACTATCTGCCAGTAATAGGAGCCTGTGTTACAGCCACTGTACTAGCAGTCCTTTTGATCAGGTACTGTTCAGGAGCTCCTGGTGGTCTGCATAATTGAGAAAGAACTTTGTAACTCTATACTTCTTACGTAGTAACTACCAATACACATATATCCTCGATCTCCAGGCTCTCTCCCTCGAGCGTAGTAATTGCATGACCTTTAACCCCCAGCAAAATGAGGGAGTCTTCAGGGTCTCTCCCTTACTTTTGCCAGGGGTTAAAGGTCACACCATTAGTACGCTCAAGGGAGAGAGCCTGGAGATTGAGGCTATACACATACATGTTTGTGGTTTTACCAGATAAAAGCAATTTTGCTGTGTATGTGACATGTTATGTGCACACACACACACACACACACACACACATACGCCATTCTTAGAAAGTGGTACTTACAGAAGCAGTCACCAGATGACACAGACTCAACTGATGAGTATAGTGACTATAGGCGAGTAGTGGGCTCCAGTGACCACCAATCCTGGACCATTGACCTGCCAGACGACATTAATGAAGGATTTTTGGACCTTCATCAAACTGGTAAACCCAGGAAACGTGAGCTATCGCGACGTGGCAGAGGAAATTCAAACAGAACTAGCTTTTTTAACATGCTCAGCCGACCTCCTGTGTTTTAACACAGGGTTTTGTATCTCCATATTGTATAATGTTTGCATTGCGCATACAACTGTGGATTTTATGTGTTAAGAGAATCACTAAACTTATTTTCCATATTATTGATAATGTACAATATCAGATAAATATGCATAGCAAAATTAAAAAATTAATTAAACACAGGCTTGTAATGACAAAATCATTAATACTATATTATAATTGTCATTTGAGTCAAAGTTGTGACAGTTGAACTGAAGACTCATTTCTTGTAATAATATTTCTTAGGATAAGAACAGCTTCCAAACTGGCATTGTTGCAGATAGAAATCTCGGTCACTAAGTTGAAAGGAAGCATAATAATAGGAACAACCCATGGAGTATTGTTACAACTTACTTAGCACCGGAATCATAATCACTGTAGAACCCAACAAAGACACTGTCACATGTATTGTCACTAGCATGATGGTTGAAATTGGTTCCTGAAAGTCTATCTGACAGAGTGCAGTGTTGCATGCATATGGTCTCAATTCGACAACACTTCACCTCCCACCTGTGGCGATGGTATGCATGTCATGGTATCATCACTTATCATGTTTCAAGCCATGCAACTACGTGAGCTTATCCACTCCTGGTACAAGCCATATCCTCCAGTTCCAGGTCTTGGTTAGCATACATATGCAGTGCTAGGGATCACACATCATACACTTCACTGAATGGTATCACCTACTCAACTTACTCTCTGTCTTCATCAGTGGTATCATATTCACTTCTCAGTCCAGCAATATATGCATCTGCTGGACACTGGAAGAACCAGGCCTCTTGAGGGTCATTAATCTCGTCAGTCCAGTGACAGTATTCCTTACGCCAAATGTCAATCTGATGATAGGTATATAGTGTTGGAGTACATTAATTTGGCATACTCAGTGCATGTTGGACATTATTGTAGTAGCCTTGGACCAAACCTACTCCCAAGCTCTCTTCAGCAGATCACTGCATCAGCAGTAGCAGGTCTTAGCATGGACAATACCCAGATGACCCTACCCACTCTAGGTGTGTATTTATTATAAGAAATGTTTGACAAACTAATACAGCATATGCACAGTAATAGTTAACCGAGACATAAAGGCTAGATCTAGATTACCATTATATTTTGTACCTGCTAACATATTAAAGTAGTCTATATACTTATATAGTGCTACTTCACCTTTGTACACTCAAAACCCCATTGACGATCCACATTGCCATCCATACTAGTACCACGATTGCTTGCTACATAGACAAGCCCATAACCACTGGGGCACTCAAAGGTAAAATCTTCCTCCAGTTCGTTCTCATATGTGACAAAACAATTTGATAAGGTCAGGCCCAGGACCAAGAGAACAGTAACTTTCATCAAACTCCTGTAATTTATTGAGTATTGAAATAAATATGGACAACTTCAATGATTCGCACAATCAATTCAAAATATAAAATTTATAAAAACTACATACACTGATATCAAGAGCTTCTATCTTTATGTCTATAGACAAACTTACATTTCTAACACTGCAACTCCAATTGAGGTTTCTGGTGTTTGAACTGCAAGATGATAGACCTCAAGCAACTGTGACTGGCATCAGATGATTTGTGCCACAAAAGCTTCTTGCTTTTAGTATTGGACATGAAGGGATGGTATTTATGTGAGAGAGCACGAACAAGTACAGAAGTTCTACAATGGATATGGTCATGAATATTTGCCATAGTGTGAAATTCATGTTTGCTGAATGCTTCTCCAGGCAAGATCAGTGTACTTGTTGAACTGACAATTGATCAGTGTACTTGTTGAACTGACAATTGATCAGTGTGCTTGTTGAACTGACAAATACTATAATACAAGATACCAAGCCTATTCAAGATTTACATGCATTTTAAAACAGTAAGTAAATAACAATTTGCCATATAACCAATTGGTAACACGTTTTCACTCATACAACATATAAAGTTATGATGCACAATACACAATGGGACTAGCTATCTGCTATCTAAATACCAGTTATACACAGTTTGGCACCACTGACAGATACCTATTTAATCAAGTTGGCTGAAGACTGTACTACTTGTACGGAGTTTTCTTAAGGTATTCAGGACAGGGTCCAAATCGACATTCCTCTAGCATGAACTGACGATCCCTAAATTAAAAGACAATTTGTTATAACTGTTTCAACATATATAGTCAAACATGAAGCTCCTATATTAACTGTTAATAAAAATACGGCTCTGAGGCTGGATCCTGCACTTATCTTGATTTTACATCCCTGGATATTTTTATCTCCCTTAGCACCATACTCAATCAAACCCATACTGTTAATGTAACTCACTTAACTTGAGAGTTAAAATAGCTATTGATTCCAACAAAAACACTATTGCAATCGTTAGCAGAGTGGTTGATATCCTCAGTGAAGTTTGCAACAACATCCGACAGAGTGCAGCGATGCAGACATACTGTCTCTATTCGACAACATTTTACACTCCACCTGTGGTAGAGATAATATCATCATTTATCATGCATCTAGCCATCCAGCTACTATATTCCAGCATACATTTACATCATTCATAATAGTGCTTTTGTTACAAAATTAATGGTGATCTTATATGCACATAAACTGGAGGGTTGAAATGTAGGCTGTATTTACAAATGGCATTGCATGCAACTAGACCCCATCTACTAAGCTTACGTTCTGTCACCAAAAGCAGCATTGAACACACTTCTGACTCCAGCCATGAATGCATTTGCTGGGCATTGGAAGAACATGGGTTTCTCGACAACAGTGATATTCTCATACCAGAAACAGTTGTCTTTATGCCAGATATCAATCTGAAAACAGAAAGTGAATACCTGTGATTCTTAGTAATTAAATGATTTTACCTTGGTGCATTGCCATAACCACTGTCGATCCGAATTACCACCATTTTCATCATAAGTACTCTGTACCCTGACGAGCCCATATCCACTGAGACACTCAAAGTCTAGTTCTCCTTCCAGTTCATTCTGGGGTGGTCCAATACTATTTGATGAAGCCAGGATCATGGGCAACAAGATAAAAACGTTCAGCAGATATATGTACCTGTAGTATCATGATAAAGAGATGAAAATTATAATGCCAGTGAACCAACAATACAGGTGCCAGCGTAAGTATATAGATTGCTGATTATACATATATAGTTTTCAGACGATTTTGGCTTAGAATCAGAGGTGAACTGTTCGACATTGTCTTCAAAGCTGAAGGACTTCCGAATAATATAAATGTTCTTGTAAGTAAAAAAGGCATTGCAAAATTCATTGCAGGACAAGACCAAAACTTCTGTGACACTACAACTGAAGCTATAAGCTACTGCAGCTAAACAATGGTTACTCAATTGATAATATGCTTGCACTCATACAGTGACCATGCACTGTTATAGTGAATATACATAATGATGACCATAAAATCATCTCAGGAAGACAAGGCCATTCTATACCCCACTATTATATAGCCCACTAGAAAAATGAACTTACATCTTCTTTGAAGCAACTGGTAATCTAAGAGCCTCTGTAATGTCACAATGGAACTCTCAAGCTGTAGTTCTATTGTCTTGCCAATTTATAGGCCCTGCTATAAAACCAAATAATTGGATCCATTTCTTGTAGGTAGGCTAGAGTTCTCCGTACCCCTGAGATCTCTTCCCAGTGTAAACCAATATATGAGGTAATTACCAGAAACACTTGGGCACGTACATGGAGTAGGTTCTCCTATACAACCAAGTGATGGAATAATAAAAGATATTCCTGAGTCAAATTACTGCGCAACTGCTGCAGGGGTCATGATCCAGTGGCGTTGCTAGATCTGGCACATGCACACAAGGCTAATTAATTTGGTGCATTCCCATGTCCACTGACGGTCTGAATCGCCTTCAGGAGCATCATAAGTACTCTGTACTCGGACAAGCCCATATCCACTTGAGCACTCAAGTTCTAGCTCTCCATGCAGTTCATTCTGATAAGATCCCTTACTATTTGCTAGAGCCAGACTGATGGCCAAACAGATCATAACTCTCAGCAGACACCTGTGATATGAGATTAATATATCAATACCAACAATAAGCATATGGTAATTCAAGCAACACAGGTAGACCAATATTTATGAGATCAACATAATATAAGTACTTAACTTCATTTTAAGTAGCTACATATAAACTTACATGTTTCTCTGAAGCAATTGGTACTGTTTTGTATGTCAAATAATAGGCAATATACACCCATAAACACCTAGGATTAGTATCCATTTATTGTGAACAGGTCTCTTATCACATGAGGTAATGGAATTTAGCACTCTTTATGAGGTAGGTACAACCACATCTTGTTGGGTCAACATCATTACCACTTATATAGAGAGGTTCTTAGTGAGAGTAACCCAGGGTGAAACTAATGAGAGGTAGCGAAAAAGACTGACTTCCACTGGGAATTGATTTCATACAAGATTTCCTAGCTGTTCACTAACTGTACAATTGAACAGTGATAGGCACACACTGCAAATGCCTTGGCTGCAGGATTGTCCCATAATTGAACATTCATTTTGTTATACATCACATAAAGTTTCTGATATAATCTTCTGTTGTACAACATATGCCAAAGGTTACACTGAAGCCTATAATTATATGTAATCCGTATAAATGTATACACAGTACTACCGTACTGTGTGATACTAAACAGACTTTAGAGCATTCCACACTAATTGTAACATGGGCTCAGTTGTAGTGCACTTACTTTTCACATATCAGGTTAGGCAGAAATGTACACCTACAGTAACTGTTATATATACACAACCAGAAATGGAGCCCATATCAACATGGGTACCATATTCATTATCACATGTTTCCAATAGTTTGTAGCTAGGCTGTGGCCCTCTGTACCACCATGATCTCTTCCCAGTTGAAGAGGCTAAAATGCAATACTGTAACATCAGGCAAATACCAGCAAACTCTTGGGTATGAAGAGTATTATAAAGTTAAAATTATGACCAAAAGAGATTGACTATATATTATTATACATACTTAAAATTAAGTACCAGTAGCAGTCTAATTTCATGTCCTATACATACATGCAGTGAACATATAAAGTCATTTGAGTCTTCTCTTCAGTGGCAGTCATCATCAATTTTATCCAGACCACAGAGAGAAAATTTGCATTCTTGAAATTTAAATCGACGATCACTGATGCATAGGAGGGAGAAAGAAAGGGAGAGGGAGGAGGGAGAGGATGAAACAAAGGAGAAACAAGGGAGAGGGTGAGAGTAGCACAGGCAACTTAACAACAGATTTAAACGTAAGGTTTGTGGCAAGTTGTAGCACTGCAGCTTTGTCACACTCCTTACACATGTCGTATACATGTAACAATTCAAACTCACTGAAAAGTGGCGTCATATTCACTGAAGAATCCAGTAAACACAATCTTATCATCTTTATCAGTGCCTGCACAATGCTGGTCCATATTATTATCGACATTATTGACAAAATCTGTCAAGTAACAGTCCTTCTGGCACCAATTCTCAACCTCACAGCACTTCACTGACCATCTAATGCAATGAAGAAAACCAAAAGATGCAAGCTAACCTCTAATTACATATTTGCCATGAGTCACAATACAACCATATACTATGTGAGATGTCTGACTTACGAACGGTCGGAAGTATCATCATCAAATGTACTTCGTACACCAGCCATGTAACGGTTTTTAGGGCACTGAAAAATAATGGGCTCTTCTAGATCAGTTGGAGGCTCACCAAACCATGTACAGTTCTCCTTGCGTAGGGAACTAACCTGCAGTCATTGTGATAAAGATAAATGACCAAACTTCATTCAGAACATGTGTATCATGTATTGGGCTATGCATAAAAATAGCCACTAAACTTCAAAAGATGAGCTGTGACCAACCTGATACCTCATTAAAATATAATATTATATTGCACATCACTGACAGTATAAATATTATGACCCACTTTTGACTATCCACTGACAGTGTAGATGTATATTCATTGTAGAGGCTACATGACTTACTGCTCTGCATTCCCATATCCATAGACGATCAAAGGGTCCAGTGCTTCTCTTTCTTCTCCCAGAGGGAAAAAGATCATCAAATCGATCAAAGCAGCTCTGTACTTTGTAGAGTGCATATCCGCTGGGACACTCCACATCTAACGGTTCTGTTGGTTCATTCTGGTATTTATCAAATTCATCTGGGTCACAGGAACCAGCATTTCCATACACAAGGGACAGATATGAAGAAAGGAGTAGAATAGCTGTCAATACTGTGGTAGACCTGCATGGTAATAAAACTATTGTAAAAGTGGCTCTCTTGAGTACAGGAGAAAAGTTCACAGTTATCGGTACTAGATGTAACGACGCCGTCAATAGTAGACTAACTTACATTTCAGCAACACCGAGTTAACAGCCTGAAACACACTATCACTGCCCGAAAGTACCATAACGTGAACAGCAATGTAACGTGAACAGCAATGTAAGTATGCACAACGTATGGCTTCGTGCGCTATCCGATTCGCACCGACTGGTCATGGCTTCAACAAATTCAGGCTGTAGATCTACGCGCGAACATCAGGTATGCCGCCGCTTTAATTACCGACCAATCAGATGCTGCGTTTTGCATTAGTCACGTGCGTCAACCAAGCACATGATATCGGGTTTTGAGCCGTGTTGCTATTAGCGAATCGCGTATAGCATGCTGCGCGCGTGAGCTAAGTTGCGCCAGGTTTACCTAATTTGGTCTACATAATACAGAGGCAGAGACAGCATGTCAAAAGTGGGGGGGCTCGGCGTTCATAAAGTGGGAGGTTATTCAGAATAGGCTAATACATTCTTTGTGACAACCTCCAATTTTTGGGGGGGCTCAAGCCCCCCCTGCCCCCCAGGTTCTCTTCCTCCGCTGTAATACTTTTGTTCTACGTCCCGGTGTTTCGCAGGAAAGGCAAATTTAATGCATTGTGTATTCGCGTAATATTCGCTGATTCTAAATCTGCTTTTCAGCCGGTCAAAGTCTAGTACCACGTGAACCAATCGCCAGTAGGGCGAGGCAATAGCTAGAGTGTCTGGTGGTTACTAAGACACTTGTCCATACTGTCAAGGATGGAGTTGGAATCCCTCCCCACAATTATAGCATAGCTGGAAGCCGTCTGACACCAGACAGTACACAGTCTTTGTCATATATATGCATGTAACATGAATAATCTGCCTACATTTCTGCCAGCCATACAATGTTAAGCTTCAACTGACACTGTGAACGTTAAGTTAGCTCACTTCTACTGTGCAAGGATAAAAGCAGGTAAAACTTTAAAGCTTTACTTAACTTCAGAGTATATTATTATTTGTATTTGTTACAGAATGACTCTTATCATTGTACAAATTCTCTCGATCTTGGTACTTGCCTGGCCAGCTGCATGTCAATTTCTTAATGGGTTTGGTGAGGACGTGGAGTTCAACTGTCTCCCTGGCCATGCCATTGACACAATAGAGAGTAATCAGATAACTAACATGCAAAAGCGGAGAAAAAGAACCGATGAATACGATCGTGAGTGGAAATTTGACTGTATACAAGTGAGTTGATTTCTCTGTGTCTGATATCAATTACATTATAGTCATATAGCTATTTGCCTATGCATTCAGAGCATGCTCTATACATACTGCGGACATCTCTACATACCTGTATACATATTCCTCATGTGTAATAGCTATCCTATACATATAGGTTAGCAAACATGTGAAAGAGTACTGTGATGATTATACTACAATCAATGATGCTGGGGGATTGATGCTGTTCCAGTGCCCAAAAAACTCCTACATGCGTGGGATCAAATCTGTATATGATCCTCCTACTGATGACAGAGTGTAAGTAGCTGTTATTATATGTGAGTATAATTTATTGCTATGACATCCGTTATACAGGTGGGAAGTGAAGTGTTGTAGAGTGTTAGGTAAATGCACTCGTGACTGCTGCCTGTCTGACCGTATAAACGAACTGGGTGACCCAATGGATTACAGTCCAACGGAGGAAGGAGTGTTCTTTGTGGGGATTTTCAGCAAATATGACGATACAGAAATGTACTTATAGTCTAGAAGCTGCAACAACTCATGGTATGAGTTAAACTTTTATTTCTGTATGTTTCTTGTTTCTTCAGGGATCGTATATTTTATGTGGAGCAATGCAAGGCTGTTGATTGTGGTCGGCCTTACAACTACAAGTACAAAAACCCATGGGAAAACAAGTCAGCTTGGGTGAAATAAAAGATAAAGAGACTTTTGTGTGACTGTGAACATAATGAACATTTATAGCATTTATGTAGTTTTGTTGTATATTGATATTTACTAATGTAAGTATTTACAGTGACTGTCAAATTATATTGCCACTGTCACCAAAGGTCTTGTACCACGAGAACCAATCTCTATAGAACGAATCAATACCGCAACCACTGGTAGGTTACTAAGGCACTTGTATAGCACACTGAGCTGTAAATTGTCATCTTACATGCCAGAACTATATGCATAGCTATAATCAGCACCTTATAGCACTCTATATCATGCAACACCTTCAGGATATTTAAACCTTGTGTGTACCTACTGTATCATAAGCACACAGTATATTCTGTGTATATATCAAGGCTACTTCACATAGGTTATAGACTAGATTGCTGTATACAATACAGTACAAGTAACCAATATATCTAGAACTAGTGTTGTTAACTGGTCAAAGAGAATGGATCTCTGCTCTGTGAAATGGATTATGTTCTTCATTGTGATTTTTGCCTGGAGAGCTCTGTGTGAAACTTCCTTTCTCAATGAACTACTACAACCAGTGGACTTTAACTGTGATCCTGGTCATGCCATCTCCAGAATTGAGAGTGAACGGGACTCTCTATTAATAAGCAAGAGACATGTTGGTGGGGACTATGATCGCCGCTGGAACTTTGACTGCACATTGGTAAGCGAGATCATTTGCTAAAATAATTGCATCATTATTCAAGTAAAATTTACAGCAATTAAATTATATAGAAGCAGTTTACCATAAATTAATCAACATGTTAGTATATAGAAATTAGCTATGTAATTAATGTTCTAATGAGATTGTGTATATTGTATACAGGTTAGTAAATATGGGAAGGAGTATTGCGAACATTTTGAGATGATCAATACACCTCTTGAACCAATCCTGTTCCAGTGCCCTAAAAACTCGTATATGGCTGGCATCAAATCTATACATACACTTACTACTATTTCTAAGGGTGATCGAGTGTAAGGGATATACATAGCTCTTTCCTTCACTCTTGTTCATCATGATCTTTTCATTTAGTTGGGATGTGAAGTGCTGTCGGGCACTAGGTAAATGTACTCGAGACTGTTGTCTATCTGATGCCAGTACACCTGGTGAAGACTTTGACTATAGTCCAGCAGAGGAGGGAGTGTTTTTCACTGGAATTTTCAGCAAATATTTCAAGCAGGATGAGTGAGATTTGTATTTCTTTTTTGACTCAATTTCCTATTGTATTTCTCTCTGTAATCATGCAGGGACCGTAGCTTTTATTTGGAGCAGTGTAGAGCTGTCCAGTGTGGTCCCCCTTCCTACCTCCTCAAGTACGCACATCTTTTGGGGAACAAAAAAACATCTTCAGGTCCTCAGACGATATAAAATGCATCTGAAGAGAAGACAGTTTGTAGCAATGTGTACTTTAGAAGAATTTCAACTCCAATCATAGTACTATGACTGAGTTAATTAATACTGAAATATTACTTGCTTGAATTAATTTGCTGTAAGTTTGAAACGTTACTATTAACTGATGCTGCAGCCGAGAGGTATAACTAAGGCTGAGCTACTGCGTGATATGTATGCAACTTTGGAATGGCTAACAATAGTACTGGATGGTACCTGGTAATTATGTGTTTGCCAACACATCCATACAAATCCGCGTGGCAATTATAACAAGTAAGCGAGCAGCGCGCTCGCGCGCTACGCATGCCTCATCACGTGAGATGACCGATGCGCGGTATGATAAGTTCTGTGGCACATAAGGCACGATAGGCATACCGATCTGGTCGGCAGTAGCAGCCACCTGTACTACCTCAGCAGTGAAAACGTATTGTGTAGGTGAAAACGGTGGATTGTTAGTGCAACTGAACTACGTAACTCTTCTGCAGTCTAAGACGCACTGAAGATATCTGTAGAGATGTAAGCCGGGAATAATACGCATGGTGGACTGTTGATATTAATACATTAATGCATGAAGTAACAGGCAATGGGAATCAGTTTCTTGTTTAGTTTCTCTACCTCTCTTCCCCTTCCCTCTCTCCACCTTCCATCCCTCTCTCACTCTATCTTTCCTTCTGCACAAATTAGGCTCTTCCCAAAAGCTTTGTTGTTCATCTTTCTGCTTGGGGTTGCACATTCAAAGGAGGAGGAAATCAAATATCAAAACCAACTTGAGCACAAATTATGTGCTGAATGCCCTGAAGGCTATGCAATACACAAGGTGATTGCTAAGGCCGGCGAAGATGTTATTGACCGACAATGGCGTTGGGAGTGCGAAAAGGTCAGTGACCCTATCCACACGTGATGTTGTAATCCCACAATGATTGGATACACAATTACGTCATATCATATTACTGTACAGCAACCTATTGTAGCTCCACTTGTACTTGACACATAAACCATTGGTTATCCACACAGGTTGGGGACTGGGAGAAGTACTGTGAGGAGCGTTGCCGTACATATGAAGACATCAATGATCATGGAGGTTTCATGGCATTTCGTTGTCCCAAAGACTCATACATTTCTGGAGTGTGGAGCACATATTCAAATCAAGACAACCTTGAAGACAGAGTGTGAGATACTAGATTAGAGACATGCATTAGGTGTACTGTGACATATATAGCCAGTCATAGAGGACTATGGCAATAGTTATGCCCCTGAAATCAGAATGCTAATTGGAAGACTGGATATTAATGTCACAATTTTACAGATGGACTGTCAAATGCTGTACACAGCCAGGTCTCTGTGTGAGTAAGTGCGAGTTGACGGACTATCTCAGTGATTTTGATGAAGACATGGAACATTGTGCTCCTTATAGCACCTATTTTGTGGGCCTGTTCAGTCATATTGATACACCATCACTGGCCACACTGTGAGGACAACAATCCTTTGATCATTTGTACACACAGTTTGAAATAACTCTTTTCCATATTCACTGCAGAGGTCGGAAGTGGAAGATTGGCCAGTGTCGTTTTGAAGAGTGTAGTCTCTCATACTATCTCGGTCAATATGGTTATGGCAAGTATTAGTGGAACAAGGATTGATATCTTATCCAAGTACAGAGACTATAACATTTTTAACTGCATGGAATCCATATTACATAGTTATGTATATATGACAGAAATTTATGACTCTGTGTATTTAGAGCGCCGCGCGCGTAGATAATAATGTGAACAATCATAGTCTCCGCCCCCTATACGCGTCGTGATTATTCTACCCTAACATGTACGAAGTGTACCACGACAGGTACAAACTTGCGCGCGCGCGCGCGTACGTAGCTGTTCTCAGCCTTACAATTACAGTGAATATTTCAGCTTCTCAGAGAATAGTTGCGTGGTCAAGGACGGATCATTGTACCAGACAATTCCATCTTCTCGTCATGCTTATGTTCTCTGTGGACAATCGTCAGGTTAGAGCAGATAACAACAGCAATCGTAGAATATGGGCATACGTACTAGTGATCATTACTAGCTACATGCCATGCATGGTACGTAGGTTTCCAGGCATGTCAGTATACGACCATGCGCATGAAACATCAGTTCAAGGATTGATTTGTAAGCTGTACACCACTTTTTTCCGCCGGAGTCAATCCTCTGACGCCGTAAGTTTATACCCGCTAAAGTTCTGTAGCCACTAAAATTTATAAATCCACTCTCCAGTGCAGGTCGTGTTGTACAATGAAAGGCTACAATGGTTTTGTTATTGTTGTGCTTGGCGTGTTGGCGTCGCACATCGCAATAGTACAAAGTGACGCTCCCCCTCCTGCCGGACCCCCAGAGGAACCAGATTGGAACAACATGAATCCTGGGGACCCCGTAGACGTCAACTGCGACTGTGGCTACGCATTGCACAAAGTTAGAAGCCAGTACTCGACTACGACCCCAGACAGGCAATGGCTATGGGAATGCATCAAGGTATATCTTCATTGCCATCACTGTACATAGCTACTCACATGTATATTTCTATGATAAACAGATCACTGATCATGACAGTTTAAAGACTACATGTGAGTGGTATAATACTGTTAATGGTGATCAAGAACCGATTGTGTTTCGCTGTCCGAGGAAGCAGTACATGGCTGGAATCAGAAGCACCTTCAACGCTGATGATAGAGAGTAAGTTAGCTTTAACTATACATGCAGTAACGATATCGATGATATATATATATATATATTTCTCTCCGGTGCACAGATGGGATGTGAAGTGCTGTAAAACTGTAGACATCTGCCCCAGTGAATGCTTCCTCTCTTACTGCATCAATGACTTGCAGGGAGATATTAACTACTGTGCCAAGGAAAATGGACTCTTTGTGGGACTATACAGTGATTTTGATCCCGCACAGCTGTGAGAGACAGTACTTAGCTGGAGTTAATACCAGCTGCTAAGAAATTGTGAAGCAACGTTTTGCTTCTCTGCCCCCAGATAAAGAATGGTTTAGGCTAATTCAGTCAGCCATGGGAACCCTAGCTCATATATAGCAATACACAGACATGGTATTGGGGTTCTGATTACCAGGCCTCCTTATTTAGATATCCTGATTTGAGGAATTCCACTACATAACTCTCACTACATTTTATTCCAGTGATAGAGTGTGGAAGATAGAGCAATGCCAAGCTAGTAAGTGTCCTCTATTTCCTGGAGTTGAGCTAGACTACACCAAGAGGAGTGCTGAGGAGGAGGAGGAGAAAGAAGAGGAGGAAGAAGCGGATTGAAACAATTTTAACTACTATTATTTTTGTTATACACGCGCAGACAAATGCACATGCGCATGCGCTAAAACTTCGCGGACCACGCCTTCTCGCACGGCATGTTGTACAGCAGAGCACTCTCACGTCTCCGTAGCTGGATGAGGAGAAGCGCCCGGCCCTCCTGTAACCATGCCACCGCCGGTAACTCCTACGACCTCAGAACTCACATGTGTGGTGAGTTGAGCCGGGATCACGTGGGGCAGAGCGTCACTCTCTGCGGCTGGCTACGAAAGCCCAGTATCCTAGAGGCACAAGGCATCGCTTTCCTACCTGTACACGACACAACAGGAACTACACAGTTTGTCTGTGACCTGAACGCCTGGCAAGATGTCCTAAACAGCTTCAAAACGCAAGAGAGGGTGGTTAAATTAGTAGGCGTGGTCCGACCACGCCCTTCCGAAGCCGTCAATCCAAACCTACCTACAGGTGAGGTAGAAGTGGAACTAAAGTCCTTGGAAGTTCTTAACGACACAACTCACCACCCATTTTCTACTTTTGGTCACGTTGATTCAAATATTTCAGTGGAACAGCAGTTACGTGAGCGACAGGTCTACCTCCGATTGCCTCACATGCAGAAAAACATCAGATTGAGGTCGAAGGTGGCCATGGCCTTAAGGGAAGCACTAGTCGATCGTCACAACTTCATCGAGATAGAGACACCAACCTTGGCTAGAATGACAGCTGGCGGAGCAGAGGAGTTTGTCGTTCCAGCACAAACCAAGGGACAATTCTTCTCCCTTGTTCAGAGCCCTCAGCAGTTCAAACAACTGCTAATGGTGTCAGGATTTGACCGATATTTCCAGTTAGCGCGATGCTATCGCAACGAATCCCAACGAGCTGATCGTCAACTGGAATTCACTCAAGTTGATCTCGAAATGTCGTTTGCTGACAGCGAATGTGTTATGGGCTTGACAGAAGACATATTACAGTCGACTATTACTTCACTTTGTCCTCAGTTCTCTCTCCCCACCTCCCCCTTCCCTAGAATGAAATACAAACAAGCGATGGAGCTGTATGGCTCAGACAAACCTGACACACGCTATGAACTGACTCTCCAAAACTTGAGCTTCCTCTGGCAAGAACAGTTACAGGGGATTGGGCTAGATTCGGGTCCCTTCTGTCCATACATTTATGGAGTCCGTATACCACAGTGGAGACAAGCCCTGAAAGAGTTGAAGAGATCTGGCGGAGTTAAGGACATCTCAAAGAGAATTAATGCTATTTCTCGTATGTATCCAACTGCATTGCTAGATAATGACACTTCGAAAGATTCTTTAGAAGTTCTCCTCGATTCTCTATTACCTGCTGCACTGAGAGACATCTTTGCTAAATCCTCCCCTTCCATTGCCGAGAATTTTGCTGAAAAGGTGAAAGAGTACCTTAGCTGGCAAGATGGAGATCTTTGTGTGGTAGCTTCAAGTGAGCATGAGAAGGACAAGATGTTGACTGCTCTGGGAGCATGGAGGACTCTAGCTGCCAGCATCTTGAGCCATTCAAAGAGGCTGGAATTAGATTCTACACAGCTCAATTTTCTGTGGGTTACAGACTTTCCTTTGTTTACTGTGTTGGAGAAGAAACGCGGTGTGTACAGAGTAGAGTCCACCCATCACCCCTTTACTGCTCCTCTGGTAGAGCACAGGGACATGCTGGAGGGCATGCCAGCATTAGGAACGCTTGCTCAAGTGTGTGTGTGTGTGTGTGTGTGTGTGTGTGTGTGTGTGTGTGTGTGTGTGTGTGTGTGTGTGTGTGTGTGTGTTGAAATGCATACACTCTCTCCCTCTCTCTCTTTCTCTAGGTGTGTGGCCAGCACTATGATATAGTGGTAAATGGAGTTGAGTTGGGAGGTGGGTCCATCAGAATCCACGACCCTGACCTCCAGGAGCACATCATCACCAACATCCTCCAGGTGGGCACTATCCCATCAGGTGATGGGAACTGTGTATAGTAGTGTCAGAAGATGAGGAGTACATAGGCACTTATGGCCAATTAGTGTGCATGATTGCAGGGTCGGAGAGTGGTATTTATCGTTAACTCTCCTTATTAGAGGGTTCTACTCATATCATCAGTGACCATTCTCCCTCCTCCCAGATCCCGAGTGATGACTTCTCTCACATGCTAAAGGGGCTAAGGTCTGGCTGTCCCCCTCATGGAGGTATTGCATTAGGTGAGACACCATACACACCTGTACAGATCTGCTGTTAAATGTCATCTTCACGTGGGCTAGACAAATTTGAGACTAATGGTCACATTCTGCGATGAGAGTTCTGTTGTTCATACCACACCTGCTAATGATCACAATGTCTTTGAAGCTGTATATACACAATTACCATAGCCCATTACACTTGCATACCTACTCGCACAAACATGCATCCCCACTCTCCCCCTCCCCCCCTCCCCCCCTCCCTCCCTCCCTCCCTCCCTCCCTCACACACACACACACACACACACACACACACACACACACACACACACACACACACACACACACACACACACACACACACACACACACACACACACACACACACACACACACACACACACACACAGGGTTTGACAGACTAATGGCTCTACTCTGCCAGGCCAATAGTCTAAGGGACGTCATTGCCTTCCCGAAGTCCTTCTACGGCCGTGATCTGCTCACAGGAGCCCCCACTGAGCTACCGTCAGGAGTAGCCTCGAGCTACCACCACACTGACCACAAAGACCTCCATTGTGAAGTTGACAAGCAACAAGACATGAATTAGCAGCCTCTATATTGTAATATATCACTAGATGAATTCCCAGCAGACTCAGTCACTTATAGTCATAGCAATAAATACATGTGAATGTGCATGATGGTAATAGCTCTGGTATTGTGACAGACCATACTAACATGTGTAAATTGTGATGCCAGCTAGAGGAATAGTTTGAAAATAACAAACTTTAGCCAGCGCCAGCAAGGCATCTACATGCACAATAAGAATGAATAATTGGTGAGCGAGAGCAAGCCAACCTAGTCGTCTGAACGGGCCAATTTTTTGTATATGTGACTCGCACTGTACATACCGTAATGTTATATGTGCTTCTAATTTTGCGTGTATGTAAGCTAAAACCATGCATGGTTTTCACTCGTTGGATCGCTCCCGCTCGCCATCAATGTTAAAACATTCAACTAGTTAGACAATATTTAGTGGAGTCTCTCTGTACACTGCAGTCATGGGTCTATTCTATTGGCATTACTACTGAACCTTAGGGAACATAATCATATAACTTGTTACGGAATTGTTTATGACTCGGCTGGTGGGGGTGGAGGAGGGGGTGGGGCTCCATTCTGTAAAATGAGGGGAAATGGGTAAACACAGTAGAACCCCTCTAATTAGGACACTGAAATAAGACATTAGCTAAAGCATATTTCATTTCATCGAGATTAGGGAGTCCACATGTACATACCCAGGTGTGTTCCGGAGGGGGTGGAGGGGGTGCGGCAGAAGGGAGGGAGGTGGGGGGAGGGGGAGGGGGAGGGGTGAAGATCTGTGGTGCCCACTGGGCAGGAACAGCACCTGTTAGCAAGAATAACAGATCTTCTGATAATCGAGTTAAGGCAGAGGCTTGAGCAAATCCATAGCCCCCAGGATAGCTATGTACATGACTGGGTTAAGTAGAAAATAAAGAGGGGTGTGGCTGACCTTGCCAGGGCTGCTGGGGAGGTTGAGGGTCTTCTGAAGTGAGAACACCTGAAGGAGGGAGGGAGGGAGGGAGGAGGAGAGAGGGAGGGAGGGAGGGAGAGGGGGAAGAGTTAACACCTCAAAACACAGTCTTCGTATAAGGTTTACACTCACCAAAATCATTTGTCTCACTTCCGGGGGGAGGTGGGGGAGGGGGCCCCATTAGTGGAGCGGCCTCGGGGGGCATGGGGTGGACCCCTGGAGGAATTCCCCAGGGAACTGGCTGCATCCCTGGGGGGGGGGGGAGCAACACAACATGAGATCAGAAATTGAGGTGACTAGTCCTGTAATAAGGACATTTATAGGACAAAATACACTGTCCTGATTGGTGAGGTGTCCTGATCAGTGAGATGTCCTGATTACAAACACACTATTTAGGACAGCAAAAAGGTGTCCTGTTTGGAGTGTCCTATTTAGCGGACACACACCTGCAGGGTGCATCAGAAGTGGGGGTACTCCATGGGGACCAGGGGCCATATGGGGGTGGGGGAAATGTCCAGGGTGGGGCTGGAACATCCACTGCTGGGTAGGGGGGCCCCCTGGTGGGAAGTGAGGGTCTGGGACACGTAGCCCTTCTGGGTTGTTGGCACCCATCTGGAGAGGGAGGGAGGGAGGGAGTGAAGGTTGGAAGAGGTGGGGGGAGGGAGGGAAGGTTGGAAGGAGGGAGGAAGGGAGGGAGGAGGGGGGAGGGAGGGAGGAGGGGGAAGGGAGGGAGGGAGGGAAGGAGGGAGGGAGGGATGGATGGATGGAGGAAGGTGGGAGGGATAATATAACTCACCAGTGAGGCAGGAGGAGGGACTCTAGTTCCCACGCCAACTCCTTGCTTGGACCCAGCTGCCTCCTGAGAGTGTTCTGGGACCTTCTCCCCAAGTTCCTTCATCAAGGACAAGTACTGCAGAGGGGAGTGGGAGGAAGGAACACTGAAAGTGTCCTCACACACAGGGGACATGGTCTACTACTAGGAAGTATGTACCTCACTGTCCATCTTGGCCTTGTCCACATTGGTTGGAACATCAGTTCTAACACAGAAATAAATTTACAGTGATGTCATAATACACAATGGTTATGTCATAGTGATGTCATAGTATATGTATGGTGATGTCATAATACATGTACAGTGATGTGCATGTTGTCTTACATGTCAGCCTTGCAGTCTTGTGCCAAGTGGCCTCCTCCTCCACATCGTGCACAGACAATGGTTGAGGTCACGTTGACCTCCTCTGTACACTGCCAGGTACGGTGGGCACTGGAGCCACAGTTATTACATCTGTAGTGGGAGCAGGGGAGGGAGGGAGGGAGGGAGGGAGGGGAGGGCTACAGTACCAGTACAGGTATAGGGTGTGAGGTCTTACCGAAGTACGTCAATTGGTTTGAAAGTTCCGTTCAGCTCCGCAAGTTGCATCAGTTGCATCTTCTTGATCTCATTCTCATTCCCAGGAACATCAATTCCACTCTGAATGATGGCCTTGATCTACACAAGGAACAATACATTCCCTGATTAGAGAGGTGTCAATTTATGATATTTGGCAGCAAAAGGTGTCCTCATTTCAGATTGTCCTACAATTCATGCCACATATGTCAAATGGTACCTTATCTACTGCTATTTTCACGGCCTCAGGTGCCTGGCCTGTGATGAGGGCATGCAGCTCCTCGTCCTCCCCAGGCTGAGGGAGACCAAACCTTCCAAACTTCCCCTCCTTGGTAGCACCCTTCCCTCGAATCATGATCTTGGTATTGCTCTGGGTGTGAGAGAGAGACAGAGAGACTTGTCTCACACACATGACAATCATGTGATAGCTACCTCCCATCTCTCTCGATGTCTTACCTCACGTTCCAGCTGCTTCAGAGTGTTACCTCTGGAGGTACATGTGTAGGGAGTGAGACAACAGTCACCGAACACAAACATACATGATACAATATACATGATACATGTTCATGGACACATAACACAAGGTCATATGTGCAGAAAAATGCCTAGTAAGACAAGGAAACACGACACGACTCAGTGAGAAATGTGCTGCCTCAGGCGGGATTTGAACCCATGACACTCTTGTTCCAGGCAACGCTCTTACCAACTGAGCTACCAAGGCAGCTCAGCTGGCTGGGCCAAATCACATCATGGCAGAGCATCTCAGCCTGATCAACAGGCACAATCAAACTTAGTATTTGGGCAATATGTCTACTTCATGAGCTGTTTGTGGTCAAGAGGACTGAAGATCATGTGATCCTCACCGGGGACCGCTCTACTCACCGTGGGCCAATCAGAAGTCCGACAAAGTTGGTTTCCGGGTGGTTGTCCTGAGGAATGAACACTTTGTCTTCAAATTTGCGATTTGGAGCTCTGCAAAGAGAGAGGGGGAGGGAGGGGAGAGGGGGAGGGAGGGGGGAGAGAGGGAGAGAGGGAGAGAGGAAGAGGGGAGGGATAGGGGGAGAGGGAGGGGGAGAGGGAGGGGGGTAGGGAGGGGGAGAGGGAGGGGGGGAGGCATTGATTACATAAACTCCAACAGAAGCTCCCAGACTCCATTCACACACACCACATCATGTAGGATGTAGGATAGTGACACTCACTTGTAGTCCGCTGGAGGCTTGTACTCCGGGTTTAGTTTGGTGGCTTCCTGTATCAGATCATGACGATCATCCTCGAGCTTCTTCCTCACCCTCACCTCGCGGGTGTTGAGTCTCTTTCCATCGTGGCTGTAGATTGGTTCGGGACTGGGGGACCTGAAGGAGGGGAAATGGGTGAGTTGGAGAGGGAGGGAGGGAGGGGGAGATGGGGAGGGGATAAGAAGAGGGATGGAAGGAGGTAAAGAGGGGATCATACAGTAAGTGACTTCATAATGACTGTACATGTATGACTAAGGTAAAAAATATCATCCAATTTCCGTCACTGTAGAGTGATGTCAGGTTAGAGAAATTAGGAAGGTAAGGGTTACGCCTTGTATCCTGGGAAAGAAAGGGTTAAAATGCCAGGCAATACTCACATGAGCACTGCCCGTCTCTAGCTCTGCCTTCATTGCTGAGAGCAGGCGGAACGGGGGAATTGGAATGATCCGGCACAATCCTGCACTTTAATTAGAATGCTTCCGTTAGTGTATATTTTAAAATTGCATACACAATGTGTCAATATATGTCACATGAGCCGTCATGGAATGGGAAGGGTTAAAGTTGGGCTACAAGAACAACCGTAAGACGATGGCCATTCTGCCAGCCATTCACCTTACCTGCTAGAGAGGTCTATACATAAGTCAATGCATAATAATATCAGTAAATATAGAGACACTGTACCAGGGGATAGCTTAGGGGGGCAGGGCTTTTCCTTCACTTAAAATACATTTGCCAGCCCCCCTTATGGGCCCAGATGTATTTCATTACCCCTGTACTATAAAACCATCTGCCCTCCCCCCTTGCTCCCCCCTCAGCAATCTCCCCATATGTGCCCCCCTTGGCAATTTCCCCATATGTGCCCCCCTTGATAATTTCCCCACATGTGCCCCCTTGGCCCTGGCAATTTCTCCATATGTGCCCCCTGGCAATTTCTCCACATGCAGTTGGACCAGTTCTTCAATTGATTGCCATCTGTTAGAAGTTCCCACAGGCTGTAATATAGGTGTATAAGTCACAACGGTTTAGTGTGGAAGAGAGCCTTGCAGTGTGGAGGGAAGTAGGTAAGTAGTGGGTGCTGTGGAATGTCTTACCTATCGGCTGGGTTGAGGGGAATCCCCAGGTCCCCTGTCCTCAACATACGACTTGTCTCTTCAATCTTTAGGTGTACTGTAGACACACACACACACACACACACACACACACACACACACACACACACACACACACACACACACACACACACACACACACACACACACACACACACACACACACACACACACACACACACACACACACACACACACACACACACACACACACACACACACACACACACACACACACACACACACACACACATTATAGGATGATAAACAGACATTGTACTATTTTTTCTCCCTACAACATCTACATGTGTGTCCATTTTCCCTCCCTCCCTCCCTCCCTCCCTCCCCCCACCCCCACCCTCACCCCCTCACCATTCACCACTCCAGATACTTACAGAGGTACATCTGCTGCTGGGTCTCTGACATATTGGCTGGTAGGACAGTGGGCAGTCCTGGTATGGCCGCCTTGGTCGTCTCTGAGCCCCATCGAGACCTGCGCTTCTTACGTGCTGGTTCCTCTGGAGAGAGAATGAGAGAGAGGAATACATTATGTACACCTACAACTTTTCCTGTATCCTAGAAGGGGAGAGAAAGGAGGGAGGGAGGGAGGAAGGGGAGGGAGGGAGGGAGGGAGGGAGGGAGGGAGGGAGGGGAGGGAGGGAGGGGAGGGAGGAAAGGAGGGAGGGAGGGAAGGAGGGAGGGAAGGAGGGAGGGAAGAAAGGAGGGAGGGAGGGAAGGAGGGAGGAAGGGAGAGGGAGAGAGGGAGGGACCTCCACCACACTACTCCATAACTCACCAGGAAAGAGGGCAGAGGCTGCTCTCTTGGCTGCCTCAAGATGTCGTTTCAGCTCGGGGTCTTTACTCCCCATTCCATTAGAAGCAGCCGCAGATGCTGTTGAAGCACTGAGAGCAGCAGTATTAGGAGCCGCAGTAGGAGACTGGTAGGGAGTGGGGAGCAGTCCACCCATTGCAGTTGGAGGTATCATGTACTCCATCCCAGCAGCGGTAGAGGGTGCAGGAGGGGCTGGGGAGGACTGAGACTGGCCCATCTTGGCAGCTAGGATTGGGTGAAGACGGCCCAGCGGCGTGGTATTGGCTCCAGTTGCCATAACTACCTTCTGAAATGAATTAGCGGGGGCACTAATTAGAAATAAGTTCACACTATCGTTTTGACGCACACATAAGAAGCAAAATATGGTCTACCATGTAACTGTGTTTGGTACATAGAGAGAATAGCCACTCACCTTCCCTACTTAATAGTCGTATGTCGAGACGTTAATAAACGAAAAACTGTACAACGTATCACGTGCGTTACTATGGGCGCGATGATGTAAGGGCGGATATCTTTGCGCATGCGTATATTTGCCAAAATCTACTTGAACAGTTTGAATTTTTTAAAGTACTGCTGTATGCTTGACTTTGGGGATGGAATGGTAGCAAGACAGGTTGGAATATTCTCGGGCTGTTCCACCCACAACTTGTGCTGGACCCCATTCCGTTCCAGTTCACCACTCAGACTTTGCAGTCCCTCCTCATCTGGAACCTGATAGAGACATTAGGAGAGAAAGGTGCCCTAATTAGTGGGCGTGCCCATTTCAGGGGTTGAAATTATACAAACATATGGTTATTGACATGCAGTTATATTGAGCTCCAGCCAATACCTCGAGGACAACCTTATGCATTCTGTCCAGATCACTGAGATACTCGATCACGTTACCATGGTCTCTGTACATATGGATGACAGCGGTTGATGCATGGCAGCCCTGGGCCACCATTGCTCCAATTGGCCACTTTTGGACCCTCAGTAGGTCCCCTCTGAGTGCTACGTACTGTACCAGATGAACTGCACCCTGCTTACCAGCCATGCTAGATGTGGGAGGGAAAAATGGTCACACTTAACATTGTATGTATACATGACTGGATGATATCATTGCAAATACCTATGGCCACATTAATAGGCATACGAGGAATAACAGGGTATTAGATCTCCTAACGCGTTCCGTTCTCAACACTGACTGTGGTGGTTTTCCCTAGAACCTCACGTGACCTGCGTGCAGGTACGGAACGGGGACAAAAGGTAAGCGGGTGGGGCTTGTTGTAGGCAGAACCCTCGAAGTAGCCTATGGATGGAAGTACAAAGCTACCTCCCTCACGTCGTGTTCGCGACGTGTTGTCTGGGGCTCATCTGCCTATACGTCATCTACTACCTCGTGTTCGTTGTGGCTCGGCCAAAAGTTGTGTGTAGCGACACCAGGAGAGCGCGAGCGCTGCGCCAGCACTGTCCCGCCTTGTTTGAACGGTACTGGCCGACTCTCTGGGCTCCACACGGACACATGCAGAGTATACTACGAATATTGACTCAAATAAAGCCTCGTCTAGAGAAAGGGAGACGGTAAGAGCATAGATACTATACCTTACGGTTATAATATCTATGGGGCGGGAAGATCAATACTTTGTCGTCCACTCCACCACCGTGGATACCTTGTGGTCAAGAAGTATTTTGTTAAAAAGCCCCTCTTCCGCAGTTAAACTCCTACATGTACGTATCAATTAGCCTACAGCATTATTCTTCCAGTTTTGCTGTTATGGTACACCCGGCCATGAAGTATAGTCTACCACCAGAATATTAGCTATAGCTCTTTCCAATTTCTACAGTGAAAGGTTGTGTATGGGTGATGGAGGTCATATATGTCTTGATTGGTTTAACGAGAGGGGCATCCCTCCAGGCTTCGGTGCCAGGGGATCAGAGGATCCCATTGTTCTCATCCTACCTGGAATCACTGGTACAGTGAATGAGCTATTAAAGCTGTTAAACTACTTTCCTTGTGACAACATTTATACATTTGACATAGTATACATCAACATAATGTGTGTGTTTTAACCACTAATGTATACGTAAGTAGTATACAGTATGAAGCTCCTTTAAGGAAAAGTTTATATTCCATTTCTAAGTTATGTTTACATTTCATGCCAAAACAGTTTCAATTTTCATTCTCATTAGGTAGCAGTGAAGAGTCTTACGTCCAGCACTGGATTGATGACATCACCAGACTGGGATACAGGTATGGACTTTGGAACTTGAACTACATTTCACGTTAGCCAACATAAATTGCACAATACTCTATATCTATATACACTGAGACTCTGGTATCCTACTCCCTGAAGTGAGGAGGCCTCTATACAACTTTTGCTGCTCCAAATACTATATCTGTGTGCTATAAGATCTTGTTAATAAAGGCCATATAGAATATATAGAGAGGTTTTACTGTCTCTAATGTGCATACATTATTAACTCATGTGTCCATGATATATCCCAGGTCTGTTGTGTTTAACTACAGAGGTTGTGGCGGGACCAAACTATCGGTGGGTTTCATAGGCCTGTCATCTTCTGTGTGTTAGTGTCCCACTCTGTCTTCCCTCCAGACCCCTCGAATGTACTCTGTGGGGGATGTGTCAGACCTAACTGAAGTGGTGGACCATATCCACTCCAATAACCCTTCATCTCCCATTGTTGGGGTAGGAATCTCAATGGGCAGGTACATAGACACCATCTCTTCAAAGCCTATAATGTGTGTCTACTTGTGCCACAGCACCCATATAAATCAATGACACCGTTAATAGAATATACCCTGGAAGCCCACATGGGTGGTGAATGAACTATCCACAAGCAGTGTATGGGATTTTGTCACCTTGTTTATGGCCGAGGCTTCAAAACTCAAAGTGATCTTGCAATACAAATCGGTTACTATGAGGTTTAGTAATACACTAAACCTCTTTGGGGCTATAGTGTAACCTGTATGTACTAGCAGTTCATTAAACTAATGAATATCATGTGACTTGGCACCTTCATGTGTGTAGGCCTGTACTATAGTATGCATTAATAGATATATAGATCATTACTGCATGACTAGACTGGGGCGTGACTCTCTCACATTACTTCCTTCACAGTATCCAGTTCATAAGGTATGTGGCTGAGTGTAAGAGACAAAGGAGACCCCCTCACGTTACTGCTGTCCTTGCCTTCTCTGTTGTATGGAACCTGAAGAAGGCTGATAAGGTGTGTATTCCCCTAGTGTAGTGTGGTCTCACTGACATAACATTGTGTTACATCCACTGTGCTGCCACCTGTAGGCTCTGCACAATCAGTTCTTCAACAAATATGTTGTAAGCAGATTTTTGGCAGTTCGTTACACAAGCATCCTAAAAGAGTAAGTATATTAACTTCCTATTTCATTATATAATGTTGTATAATAAAATTATCCTTTTGAGTGGCTAATGTAATATATCCTAATCCTGCTATAGTAGAGTATAACATGTACATACTTCTGATATATGTACAGGAATTGTGTAGTATACACCGCCTATTGTGTTATATAATAATGTTATGATCTCCTAATTGCATTCCTGTTGGAGGTATAATACTACGTATTGATGGCAAGAGGAAGGGTATAGTGTATGGGCAGCCCCAGGGCCAAAATGCATCGTCTGATACATATATATATATAATTATATAGATATGGAAATCCGACGAGGTGTACGACTAGGTCGGCTCGCTTTGCTCGCCAATTATGTAGTTGTGATAATGGTATATGTGTACAGGAATCAGAGTATATTTCAGGAGCTTGAAGATAAAGGAGACCTCTGCTTTGACTTACAGACAGTGCTGAAGGTGCGTAGTAAATATGGCCACTTCAGTGTTGACAGTAACCATGTACATAGCTAGTGGCATTCAAAGTCTACTCTGATCCAGACAGAAACATGTCCTGATTAGTGAGGTATCCTGATTTCAGGGTAGTATTGTACACAAAGATGGAGCCAGTTGTGTCCTCATTTCAGGGATCCAGATTTCACTCATAATTGCATTCAAAACTACCTTATTAATGTCCCCTCTACATTCATCTTGCTATCAGGCAAAGACCATTCGTGATGTGAACTCTTCCTGCATAGTCCAGATGTTCAACTATACTGACGATCCTTTACAACACTCTTACTCTCCCTGTGAGAATGCTGGTGATCTCACAGTACCAGTGATCGCAGTCACTTCAGCAGATGATCCCTTCTGTCCTATACATGGTATGAACATAGCTTTAGGACACTGGTAAAAGTGTCCTGATTAGGGAGATATCCTGACTTTCAGAAGATGCTCCATTCATCATGTCTGGAGCTGCTGCATTAACATACAGCTAACCCCTTGTTCCAGGCTCTCTTCCATTGCATGCACCCAAGCATACATTATGTAAATCAACCCCTATGTATGTGAGCTAGTCAAAGTAGGGTGAGCCTGGGGTAGGCTTGCGTACATTATGCCGGCATAAAATTGGGAATAGTGGGCCTAGTACACGAACTAGCATTATGCGGGAATAATGGGCAGGGTTTACGCATGGCGCATGCGCAGCCACCATTTATATCAAGAGGGATGCTGCTGACCCATGACCCCTGCACCCACATTTTGTCTTCTGAGTGCTTCGCTATGTCTTTAATTGGCACTAGCATTAGCTCGTGTACATCTGATGTGGTGGACTCTACTGCGGATACGACATCTGACCTAGAGAGAGTAGTAGTAGTAGTGCGCCTTCCATAATCGACATTGCGAGCGCCGCGTCTGTATTTTTCATCATTTTGTTGAGAATATTTGTGGGAATAATGGGTGAATTGTTGGGAATAATGGTAAATATTTACAAGAATGCTGGAATAGAATTATACGACAATTTTGAAGCATAATGTACTCAAGACTAGCCTGGGAATGTGAGCCTGGGAACGAGGCTACTTATATTTGCATCATTATATGTTCTGTCCCCACAGCTATTCCTGTAGAGATTGCTCATGCTAACCATAATCTCGTGCTGGTCACGACAAGAACAGGTGGTCACATTGGATTCCTGCAGGGCCTCCTCCCCTTCTGGAAGAACTACATGGACACTCTCCTGGTGCAGTTTCTGACAGCTGTTCTAAAACATAACATATTCTCTGAGGATGCATATTCAGATGATGTCAGTGAATCAGATCTTGACATAGCACATTCATTATTATGAATTCTTAATTTATTTATATATTCATTTTAAGCTGACGGTCATTTTTAAATTAAATATGTGCACATTCAATTTCATTTTTAATTTAAATGTGTGCACATTCAATTTAGCTCCATGATGATAGATCCAATTCAGAAGAGTGCCAAAAATCAAAGAAACAAGTGCAGTAATAATAACCCAATATGATGCATATGAGGGGTTATATATACACATGCATACAGCATTCCATCATCCTCTCTTGTGTACTGTTTCCTGTCTTTTAACATTCTTACATCCATATGGTTACATGTAACGTTTTAACATGCTCAATCACTGGCCATAGGCCCAAAGCTATGCAAGGCAAAGAGTTCGCACTAGCAAGTAGACCTATAGTATCCAGTGTTATCCGGATTACCAGTGCACATGAGCAGTGAGGTAGACCCAGATCCTTTTCCAAGAATTTTCACACCTAGTATGTTTATATCACACAGTACGGTAGCAATCCCTATATACACCGGCTGTGTATATAGGGATTGCTATGGTCTATCCCCATTGAAAACCATATATAAGGATATTCTTCATTTTCACTTTCAATTTGAGGTTGATTTCACTTTTAATGATATCAAGGTAAAAAATGTGTGAAATATAACTAGTATTCAATTTTCTAAATTTTTTATTTACTTGTATAGCTACCAACTTCACTGAAAGTAAACAACATGGCTAGCCATGTTTCTGAGCTTGATTTCTAAACAACACCCACAGTCATTGAACAGAGTCAGATAAGCCAAGCAGCCATGTTTCTGACTGTGGTGTCTAGATAAGTGATGTCCCCTGACTGAACAGCATCCTATTTCTATAGATAAGCCATGACTGTGGTGTCTATCTTCCTGACTTTAGGGGACATGTTTATACACAGAAGTATACTTTTCACACCCCAATTCTCATGAACTAGGACTATAAAGGTAGTGCGATGCAAAAATCAGTTGTGCGTAAACTAAGAAGGCCAGATAGGAGCTCATGATGATTATTAATACCTTTCTGTCAGTGTGTGTAGTCCAGATACTGCTAGTCCAAGCTGCTGCTGGACCTGTACAAGACTGTGGAGCTAACTTCCAGTCTCTGCTAAATCAACTACTGACTGTTAAGAGGTCATGTACCTCTGCTGCCTACTATGACTGTTGTCAGGTAATATCAAAGTATATCTGAAGAAAGGAATGTTTTCATAGAAGCTACAAATCATTTCTCAGATAAAGACACTCTTTCCCAAGGCAACAACAGGTCTGTACACTTTGGATGATTTCTCTAGACATGTGCAGTCTCCATTCATGACGGGCTCGACAGCTATACTGACAGCTTACTGTGACATGGACACAGATGGTGGAGGGTGGATGGTAATTCAGAGGAGACTGCCAAATGGAACTGTCAACTTTACTAGGAATTGGAAAGAGTATGAAGATGGATTTGGTGACCTCAATGGAGAGTTTTGGTATGGACTAAGGAACATACACCACCTCACAACACGAGATGAAGTGGAACTACGTATTGATATGGTCAGGAAGGATAATGGAGAGAACCTGACATGGACCTACCAAACCTTCCAAGTAGCTGGAGCAGAGGCCAAGTACGAACTGACAATTGGAGGGGGAGAAGGACCACGACATGATGCAATGGCATATCACAATGGCATGCAATTCACCACCTATGACAGTGACAATGATGCAAGTGGTGGTAACTGTGGATATGAACACCAAGGAGGATGGTGGTACAAAAGCTGCTATCGTGCTAATCTCAATGGTCCCCACACTCGCCCCACACATGCTGGAGTAGATCCAACGTATGCCCTCCTCCAGTGGAATGACGGGAGTGAATTTATATCCATTGACAGTGTCGTGATGAAGATAAGAGTGAAGAACTGCATGCCAGTTCAAACATGCTAATTGACAGTGAAACCTCTACTCTAGTACTTTTACTTTAATTGGAAAACATGATGAGAATGCAACTCTTCATGCATTCCATGTAAACATGCACTTCACTACAACTCTCTGAACTTAATTACCTAATAGGCCTGGTTTTGCTATATACATGCAGCTGTACACCTATGTGTATGAACCCACACTAAAAATATATTTGAACTTCAACAGTCGGACACAATTGAACATTAAAATAGCAACACTAAAATTGACAAGTGGAAATAGTCACATTCTCTGATTCTGGAACCAGAATCAGAGATCGAGATTGAACGGTAGTTCATCTGGAATGTGGTCTCTCCAGTAATTGAATGTATTGTACTCCTCCTGTGTGTGCTTTGGGGAGGGAGGAGAGGGAGGGGAGGGAGGGGAGGGAGGTAGAGGTGAAGGGGAACAGAGGGCAAAGGTACAAAATCCAACTGGTGGAAACTGAGCATCAACAAACTACCATGAGGTGAAGATAACTGAAGAGAAAGGTTAGGGAAGAGAGTTCTACTAACTAGGAAAGTAGTGCATGTTTGCTGACAAGGGGTAACACTATTCTAGACTCCACCCACTGACCACACCTCCCAGCCAACAGAACATTACCACCAAATAATTACCCCTTGACTGGAAAGTACTTGATATTTCATACTTCAGATGACCCTATACACAGAGGTGAAATCAATGGTAGCATTTTACATCCTGTCACACACACACACACACACACACACACACACACACACACACGCACACACGCACACGCACACACACACACACACACACACACACACACACACACACACACACACACACACACACATAGAGATACTACTGTACAGAGAGAAGTCCTGTGACCACAGACTTGTTCAAAGAGAGAAAATAGCTACCACTGCACTATAATAGTTGTAGTATTTACGCTCTCTCCAACAAATCTGTTTGAACAGAACTTCTCACTGTGTAGTGGTATCCCATATAGCTCCTGAGCTGCTGGATGGCAAGTGACTTTAAAAGGCCAGCTGCTACTTGGTGTCCTCATTCATCCTCAACGTGAAGTCAAAATGATCTTTAATATTCTTCTATCAGCATTTGCAGTCCAGATACTGCTAGTCCAGTCTGTTACTGCACTTGGAGAAGACTGTGGAGATGTCTTCCAGTCTCAGCTGCAACAGCTCTTGGCTACCAAATACTTATGTAACTCTGCCGCCTTCCGTGATTGCTGTCAGGTAATCATTTACTACACCTCTGATGTACATCAAGTGCATTTTAATACCCTTATAACAGATAAAACGGTTAGTTCCTGAAGCACCAACAAACCAGTACACTGTCAAGGGATATACCAGCCAGCTGAAGCCTACATATGATCTGTTCAGTTCCACTGTTGTTTATTCCATATGCTGACAGCTTACTGTGACATGGACACAGATGGTGGAGGGTGGATGGTAATTCAGAGGAGACTGCCTAATGGAACTGTCAACTTTTCTAGGAATTGGAAAGAGTATGAAGATGGATTTGGTGACCTCAATGGAGAGTTTTGGTATGGACTAAGAAACATACACCACCTCACAACACGAGATGAAGTGGAACTACGCATTGATATGGTCAGGGAAGATAATGGAGAGAACCTGACATGGACCTACCAAACCTTCCAAGTAGCTGGAGCAGTAGACAAGTACAGACTGACAATTGGAGAGGGAGAAGGACCAGGACATGATGCAATGGCATACCATAACGGCTCTCGATTCTCCACCTATGACAGTGACAATGATAACGACAGGTATGTGTATAGCTGTGCATACAGAGTGCAAGCAGGATGGTGGTTCAATGCCTGTTTTAAGGCTAATCTCAATGGCCCTCACGTACGCCCCAACCATGTTGGTGTGAGTAGAAGACATGCTCTTCTGCAGTGGTTTGATGGAGTCAGCTTTGCTTCTATCAGCAGTGTGACGATGAAAATAAGAGTGAAGAATTGCATTCTAGTTCAAGGATGCTAGTCAACCTGCATGGCATTGGATAGGAACTAACTAACTCTGTACAGTTCCATGGTTTATACACAGTGTGTGCAATAGTAAACATGTGCATATTTGCATGAAGCAACTATTTAATTTCTTTGGCTTGCTATATAGTTTTGTAATACATAATCTACCACAGAGAGATGTTGATATTGCTAAGAAATAAAAGACAACACAAAAAGCAATATTTGTAACACAACTCACTGGTGAATACGTTAAAATGAAGATCATAAATTGATCACATTACGTATGTGTGTTATTATTGTTGTGATTTATGCATGATCACATCAGTCCAGTGACCAATGATCTGAGTTAAACTGCGCAGTTATCTTCGCACGTCTCCAACTTACACTCCATCAACTTCCACCTGCGATCTCTGCATACAAACAATGATATAGTATCAAGGTATCATGTGACATTGTGAATTACATACTCGCTGCCATTATCATGGAAGCTAAAGAGTCCTGTAAACACATATTTATATTCTGCAGAGTGGTCCATGTAACGATCATGTCCATTTATAAAGTCACTCAAGCGACAACTGTAACTGCATTTTTTTGCCATAATGCAACACTTGGCACTCCACCTGTTGATATGTGTATACAGTGGGCAAACCAGGAGGAGCATGGGATATCTTACTGTCTATCTTCTCGTGAGTCGTTGTGATGACTCCTCACTCCAGCCAAAAACTGGTTTGCAGGACAATGAAAAAACATATACCCGTCATATGTATTGATATCTGTATGCCATGTGCAGTACGTCTGTGCATTCTCTGTTGCTGCCTACATCATGTTTAAAGAAATGAAATAGCTAGATCTGCACTGTAACATAATCTTCATTTATACTGTACATTACCTGCCTGCAGTCCCAACGCCACTTTCGGTCCTGATGAGGGTTGCTGTGCTCACTGCGGACACGGTAGAGGCCGGAGCCTGATGCACATTCCACATTCAACTCTTGCTCGTATTCATTCTGGTACTGTCCAGTGGTGGTACTCAGAAGGTAGGCCAGCAACAGGACTGCTGTAGCTACAAGTGAATAGGACCTATGGCAGAAAACCCAGTCATTTTTTCACTGTAGAATTATAGCATGCTAGCTCACTAACATTTTAGGTCTAAATGCTATACTGTTGAAGAGTCTCAGACAGAGGTCTGGCTTAGAAGAAAAGTACCTTCCTAACACAAGAATTGCTGATATTTGCCTTGCTGTTGTTATAGATATACTGAACCAGCCGATTGTCTAGCCAATGAACCATTTTGAGTCATATTCCACATAGAATTTATGTGTTAAATTTAATACATTACTTAATGCACACTCTTCTTTTTATTTAAAGGAAAATAGCTGTTGCCGGTAAGGAATTCAATTATGATTATTAAATTACATTGGTCCATTACATTCATCCCAATATTTCCAGCATATGTAGACCCTGGGACGCCAATAAACTATGCACTAAAACGTATGATCAATATCATGAGGTCACATACTCTAGTTGTAGATTAATATATAGCTAAATGCTATCTCATAGCCTATAATAGGGTCCATGTGCTCTCTTGTAAAAATTAAATGAAATTCAGGACTGATATACATATGTCAAGGCAACATGATTATGATTCTCTGCCACAGTGAGAGCATCTGTGAGTGTCCCAGTGAGTGGTAGTACTACTATATAGGACTCTCTTCATACTGGACTATCCCTGCAGCTGGAATGTTTGTACAGGTAGTTCTTTGATGCTTTTCTTCTTTTGCTAATCCCAGCATGGATCTACTGAGCTATGAGATTATGTAATATCTGTGGTCGTTTATCAGATGGCGACTGTAAAGATTAGCTACCACTCTGCATCTTAACTCATTTTAACTCATTTTTTCTTGTCAGGATGGTCATTATATAGTGGTCTTTTGTCAGTGTGTGCAGTCCAGATACTGCTAGTCCAAGCTGCTGCTGGACCTGTACAGGACTGTGGAGCTAACTTCCAGTCACTGCTAAATCAACTAGTGACTGTTAAGAGGTCATGTGCCTCTGCTGCCTACTATGACTGCTGTCAGGTAATATCAGAGTATATTTGTAGAAAGAAATGTTTTCATAGAAGCTACACATCCTTTCTCAGATAAAGATACTTTTTCCTGAGGCAACAACCGGTCTGTACACTTTGGATGATTTCTCTAGAAAAATGCAGTCTCCATTCATGACGGGCTCAACAGCTATGCTGACAGCTTACTGTGACATGGACACAGATGGTGGAGGGTGGATGGTAATTCAGAGGAGACTTCCTAATGGAACTGTCAACTTTACTAGGAATTGGAAAGAGTATGAAGATGGATTTGGTGACCTCAATGGAGAGTTTTGGTACGGACTAAGGAACATACACCACCTCACAACACGAGATGAAGTGGAACTACGTATTGATATGGTCATGAAAGAAAATGGAGAGAACCTGACATGGACCTACCAAACCTTCCAAGTAGCTGGAGCAGAGGCCAAGTACAGACTGACAATTGGAGAGGGAGAAGGACAAGGATATTACGCAATGGCATATCACAGTGGCTCTCGATTCTCCACCTATGACAGTGACAATGATGCATGGGGTGGTAACTGTGGATATGCACACCAAGGAGGATGGTGGTACAAAGGCTGCTATCATGCTAATCTCAATGGTCCCCACATACGCCCCACACATGCTGGAGTAGATCAAACGTATGCCCTCCTCCTGTGGTATGATGGGAGTGAATCTATATCCATCAGCAGTGTCGTGATGAAGATAAGAGTGAAGAACTGCATCCCAGTTCAAACATGCTAATTGACAGTGCAATATCTACTCTATAGCTAGTACTTTCACTTTTGAAAACTTCATGAGAACACAACTTGTGGTATTCCATGCAAACATGCACTTCACTAACTCTGAACTTATTGAGATGTATGTACTATGAACTGATAGGCCTGGTTTTGCTACATGCAGCTGTATACCTATATATGTATGTATGACTAGCTATGCATACAACCCACACTAAAATAATTTTGAACTTCAACAGTCAGACACAATTGAACATTAAAATAGCAACACAAAAAATTGACAAGTGAAAATAGTCACATTTTCTGATTCTGGAACCAGAATCAGAGATCGAGATTGAACGGTAGTTCATCTGGAATGTGGTCTCTCCAGTAATTGAATGTATTGTACTCCTCCCGTGTGTGCTTTGGGGAGGGAGGAGAGGGAGGAGAGGGAGGGGAGGGAGGGGAGAGTAATAGAGGAGAGGGGGAACGGACGGCAAAGGTACAAAGTCCAACTGGCGGAAACTGAGCATCAACAAACTCCATGAGGTGAAGGTAACTGGACGAGAGAGGAAAGAGAAGAGAGGTCTACAGACTGATAGGTGTATTTGCTGACAAGGGGTAACACTATTCTAGACTCCACCCACTGACCACACCCCCAGTCAACAGAATATTACTTACCTTGACTGGAATGTACTTGATATTTCATACTTCAGATGACCCTATACACAGAGGTGAAATCAATGGTTAGTAACTTCATGCAGTGATGCTGTCTACCTACATACCTTGTGGTTGACTGTGAATATACGTGATCTGGGGACACCGACTTGGGTGTAGGATTTGACATCCTGTAACACACACACACGCACACGCACACGCACACACACACACACACACACACACACACGCACGCACACACGCACACACGCACACACGCACACACGCACACACGCACACACGCACACACGCACACACACACACACACACACACACACACACACACACACACACACACACACACACACACACACACACACACACACACACACACACACACACACACACACACACACACAGCAGATATCATTGACACTGTAGTCCCTAGCCACACCCCCAATGCTCCTCCTGCCATTTCTCCTACTACCCACAGTTGTCCATTCACTTACACTATTTCTGTTTCCAAAGCCAGCATGAAGAGGGCAGTAGTCACAGGGAAAGAGAGATCGCACCTGCTGAAGACAGTTGATCTTGAACTCATACGGTCTCTTCTCTATCACTTCTCTGCAGATTTCATGTGGTATACCTTTTTATTCTACATCCATTTAATGAACAGGTTTTATATAAGACTTAGAGCAGAGGAAAAGTCCTGATTAGTGATGTGTCCTGATTTCAGGGGTCGAATAAATCTAGGACTCAATTCAGGTTGTCCAGATTAAACTACATGATGCCCAACAGTAGGATAGTGTACTTCAACTTACTTCTTGAAGGCTGTGACAAGGGAGGATGGGTTAAGAAAGAGAGGGCCGTCTGGCAGAGCTGTACGGCCTCGATGAAGTCTGCGGAGGAAGTCCTTTGTGTACCCCGCCTACAGGTACAGCAGCACACAGTGGATCATCTCTAGCAGTCAGTCAGTCAGTCAGTCAGTCAGTCAGTCAGTCAGTCAGTCAGTCGGTCGGTCGGTCAGTCAGTCCAATGTCTTACCTGACCAATGGCTCTGGCTGAGAGATATATTACCTTGTACCCATTGCGTGCCACTGAGTTGAACAACTCCACCTGAAATACAGTAGTGAAATATGGAAAAACATTCCTATAATTAGACAATAGAACCTACATTTGTAATTAGGTAGGTAGGTTAGGTATTCCTATAATTAGAGACAACGAAACCTAATTAGGTCCTAATGTTTTAATTAGGGGGTGTCCTGAGTTAAGTACATATTGCATTAAAAGGTGTCCTGTTTATCAATGTGTCCTTCAGGGTGTCCTAATTAGAGGGGTTCCTGCTGTCCTGTTTATTGAGGTGTCCTCATTTCAGGGTGTACTAATTAGAGGGGTTCCTGCTGTCCTGTTTATTGATGTGTCCTCATTTCAGGGTGTACTAATTAGAGGGGTTCCTGCTGTCCTGTTTATTGAGGTGTCCTCATTTCAGGGAGTCCTAATTAGAGGGGTTCCTGCTGTCCTGTTTATTGAGGTGTCCTCATTTCAGGGAGTCCTAATTAGAGGGGTTCTGCTACAATCTCCAATCTCCAGTGTAAGTGACGTCATACCACTCCATTCTGGGTCCAGTCCATTCCAACCAGAGGCAGTACGTGCCCAGCCACATCAGACCTTGTGATGGTGCCATCAATGTCAGTCACCACCACCTTCTCATGGTAGTCCCATAGGTACACAGTGCACACAGCCTTAGTGGTACCCTGTGGGGACATACAGCGGAGAGTGTCCTGATTAGTGGGGTGTCCTGATTAGTGGGGTGTCCTGATTGGTAGGGTGTCCTGATTAGTGGGGTGTCCTGATTAGAGAGGTGTCCTGATTAGTGGGGTGTCCTGATTAGTGGGGTGTCCTGATTAGAGGTGTCCTGATTAGTGGGGTGTCCTGGTGTCAGGAGGTGTCCTGATTAGAGAAGTGTCTGATTATAGAGTGTCCTGATTTGTGAGGTATCCTGGTGTCAGGAGGTGTAAAGTGTTCTGTTGCAGTAACCTCACATTAAGTCATAATCACAGGGGTTTCCCTTCATTATCACTCTACATGTAGTACAGTCCAGACAACTCTCAAGGATGAGCTGCTGTACCTGAAATTTGGTTGTAATGGAGAAGACCATTTCATTAGCACCTGACTTCAGAGGTAGGTTGGACTGTAGGAGAGACACACAGTGTTAGTGTACTCATCTTATTGGCAATTATTGAGCATAATGAAAACTATTAACATTAACTGATCTTGGGTTTAGGTATATAGATTAAGGGCAGCAAAAGGTGTCCTCCATCCACTTTAGGGTGTCCTAATTAGTGTCCTGATTAGAGGGACTTAGTGTCCTGATAAGGGGGACCTAGTGTCCTGATCAGAGGGACCTTAAGGTGTCCTAATCAGAGGGGTCTCTCTCTCTCCCCCACACCAAAGAAGTGACTCACTAGTTGTTCTGAGGTGGGAGTGTCTGTTAGACAAAACTTCCTTCTCCTTAGCGACCGTTGTCGAGGCCTGGACACAGACGTAATAGGAGCTTCCTCGTCACTGGACAACACCTGGTCCTCTCTCCCCAGTCCCCCCTGGTCCTCCCTCCCCCTCCCTCCCCCCCTCCCCCCATCCTCCCCCTGCAGTTCTCTCTTCCATTTCTCTGGGGAACCAGCCGGAGTCCCTCCCTCGGACTTTACTGCTGGCTTGGTCTAAAGGTCATTAATTAACACATAGGTCACTAATTAGATTTCACAGCATGTAATGAATATTGAATGACGAGTCATTTGACAGGTGTCCTGATTAGTGAGGTGTCCTGATTAGTGAGATGTCCTGATTAGGGAGGTGTCCTGATTAGTGAGGTGTCCTGATTAGTGAGGTGTCCTGATTGGTGAGGTGTCCTGATTAGTGGTGTCCTGATTAGTGAGGTGTCCTGATTAGGGAGGAGTCCTGATTAGGGAGTGTACATGGACAATGACATATGTCATTTGGGACAGTAAAAGGTGTCCTGCATATTGAGGTGTGCTGTGTCCTATTTAGAGGAGTTCCTAATCTATTGACGTACATGTACTCCTCTTGCTGGTAGTCTCACCATGACAGGGGTGGTGGGGTCGTCATCGTCATCAGGGACATTTCTCCTCCCCCAGAAACTCCAGAATGACCTCTGAGAGGGAAGAATATAGCGACATATTGATGTCTGTACATAAGGAGAGAGGAACCCCTCTAATAAGGACACCATGAAATGAGGACACCTCAATAAACAGGACAGCAGGAACCCCTCTAATAAGGACACCATGAAATGAGGACACCTCAATAAACAGGACAGCAGGAACCCCTCTAATAAGGACACCATGAAATGAGGACACCTCAATAAACAGGACAGCAGGAACCCCTCTAATTAGCACACCCTGAAATGAGGACACCTCAATAAACAGGACGTGTTTTGCTGTCTGAAAAACCATTTTCAAAATAACCAATCAAGTTCTATGAGTGTCTGTAGTAGGGACAGTTACTGTGTCCAAAACAAACCTTTTTAGGCATATACTTCTTCTGCAACTTTCTCTGAGCTGCGTCAGGTAGTGGCTGTAGGTAGACCAGAGCACTCATTATCATTGGGGCAGCCACCTGCCAGGGGTAGTACCTGGAGGGAAGGAGGATATGTGTGAGTGTGTGTGTGTGTGAGTGTGTGTGCGTGTGTGTGTGTGTGTGCGTGCATGGGTGCGTGCGTGCATGTGTGTGTGTGTGAGTATGAGTGTGAGTGTGTGTGTGTGTGTATGTGTGTGTGTGTGTGTGTGTGTGTGTGTGTGTGTGTGTGTGTGTGTGTGTGTGTGTGTGTGTGTGTGTCACTTACTTCCCTCTTACTCTGACCACTAGTTTTGGGTCCAACAGAATCTCAGGATTGGAGTTGAAATCAGCAAAAGACACTCGTGAATTCTGAAAGGCCTCTGAATACAACGTGTAGAAGACAGACACTGTTATCTACCAGTTCATACTTAGAGACATGACGTGGTATTTGTGTGGTCTTCAAACCCTGAAATCAGGACACCTCACCAATCAGGACACCTCACTAACCAGGGTACCTCACTAACCAGGGCACCTCACCAATCAGGACACCTCACTAATCAGGACACCTCACATTAGAGAGGTTTAAATTTTTATTAGATACCTTCAGAGATGTTGCCTTGGTTGTGTCCTCCACAGAGAGACAGAGCAACTCCCTCCAGAGTGGAGCTGCAGGGAGGGGAGGGAGGGAGGAGGGGGGAGGGGGGAGGGGAGGGGAGGGGAGGGGAGGGGAGGGGAGGGGAGGGGAGGGGAGGGAGGGAGGGAGGGAGGGAGGGAGGGAAGGGAGGGAGGGAGGAGGGAGGAAGGGGAGGGAGGGAGGGAGGGAGGGAGGGAAGGGAGGGAGGGAGGAGGGAGGAAGGGGAGGGAGGGAGGGAGGGAGGGAGGGGGAGGGGAGGGAGGGAGGAGGGAGGGAGGGAGGGGAGGGAGGTATAGTGAGCAGAGATAAACATTCACTACAGGTGACAACTTACACAAGTTTATCAATATCATTGCCATGGCGATACTGATGAGGATAATTTGAGGGTGTGGGGGATGGTGTGGGGGAACTCCCCAGACCTGAGCTACCAGCCCCAACCACTGCCTCCGGGGGAGACCTGTACATGTGTAGAGCAATGTAGAATCTCCACATACATATTGTAACACAACACAATTCACGCAAGACAATTTCAAGGCAAGGTACAACTTCAACACTCTGTGTTCTAGACGGATAGTCTACCAACTGAGGTACGTATCTCTAAATGTTGGATGTCGCCTAGCAACTACATTTATCACATTGGTTTACTGCGGGCTAAGGGAATGGGTGTGTCTGAGTGAGACTTGGACAGTCAAGTTGCTAGACTACTAGTTGAATGTAAAGCATTGTTGGCGAGCGGGAGAGTGCGCACGCAAAATTAGAAGCACATATAACCTTACGGTATGTACATCACCCGTCACATATAAATATATATATATATACAGAAAAATCAGCCTGTTGACATGCTTGCTACACTCGCCAAAATATTCCAACAAAATAGTTACATTAATTGGGGTGCATTCGACCATGCACCCCAATTAAGGTCCTGTAACTACTATCTACATGTATATGCACATACACTGTCATGTATTATACTGTATGTACTCCATACACAGGAGGGAAGAATTGGGAGAGCTTTTCAGGGTCCATTCCTTCGTCATCTATGTCGTCGAGGTATATTCCTTCCTCTGTGGAATATCGTCTCTGTTTGTTACGTCTGAGCATTCTAGTTAGTGCCTCCCAAAACCCAGAGTGGTGGTCTGTAGCTGGGGACACATGGAATGGAAGTGTGTGTGTGTGTGTGTGTGTGTGTGTGTGTGTGTGTGTGTGTGTGTGTGTGTGTGTGTGTGTGTGTGTGTGTGTGTGCATGTGTGTGTGTGTGTGTGTGTGTGTGTGTGTGTGTGTGTGTGTGTGTGTGTTTGTGTCCCCATCTACCAGGAATATCCTGCGATTTAGTCTCCTCCATTGAGATCGTCTTGGCTGCTCTCCGCCTGTCTCTCTGGAGAAGAGATTCAACCGTAAGGCATACAGTCGAGGACCCCCTACTTAGAATGCCTCTAATTAGGACCCCTCTAATTAGGACCTCTCTAATTAGGATACCCTGAAACGAGGATACCTCTATTATTGTTCATGTACGTACCTCTGTAGTGGGAATTCTCGAACTGCTTCCACTCCACTCCCACAGTTTGGACGAGAGCCGGTCCTTCACTTCAACCTCAGTGTCACTCAGAGCAGTGGCCGCAGTGGGCACACTGGAGGCCTCGTATCTACAAAGATAATTAGAGGGTTCTCCCCTTATCCCACTAACCTCTCAGGACAAAAATAATGGAGAGAAGTGTTTGAAGGACAAATGGGATACCATAAAATGGATCATTTCCTGCATTATGCTTGCCTGAACACAAATTTCACATGTAGGAAATTTTCCTACATCTTTGCTGTATTTCAAGATTTACTCCACATTCTCCAAAATCTTCCAGCACTATTTCTAAAGTGGTGTCATGTATGCCATTTCAGACTAGCACTTGCTATTTCTCTCTCCCATAGCATGTTTAGAGGGCTCTCCCCTCGTTCCACTGACCTCTCATCATCCAATGCACTGTCAGAGAATATCTCCAGATCTGGTGGTAGACTAGAGAACACTGTGTGGGAGGGGTCCTCTCTGGCCGGGGGCACCTGAGGGGGAGTGGTCAGATGATGTATGGGAGGAGTATACTCCACAATTACTCCGGTGTACTCCATCACAGTCCGGAGATAACATACTTACTATTGATATGGGAGATGATTTGCTCTGCTCTCGTTGGGCGGAGTCAGGTAAATTAACTCCACCCACTACAGAGGGTTCCGTAAACCTCCTCTCGATTCCATCTTCACTCCTTTCCATTTCCAGGTCAGTCTCACTCCCCCGCCGGGGGGTTAATATTAGGGTCCCCTCCAGCACGGGGGCACCTGATTCCATATCAATCTCCAAATGGTCTTTTCTACCTGTGTTAGCATCACATGATCCAGCAGTGTCAGTCACATGACTGTCATGTGATAGTAAATCCTCCTCTGTACTAGAGAGTTCGTTGTCCCCTGATACCTTCCGTCTTTCTCCTTTCTCCCTAGTCTTCCCCACTGAAGACTGATTCTCAGTATCTTCAGTTCCTTTTTTAAATTCATTTCCTGTCAATCCATTTCCTGTTCCATGGTTTCCTGTTGTTCCATTTCCTGTTTTGTCCTCTGTTCTCTGTTCCCCAGACTCTCCCTCTCCTTCTCTGGCACTGTCGTCTGACATTGACAGGCTAGTCTGGGGAATGATGTAATGATGATGTAATTCTAATTAGAGGGGTTCCACTGCAGTCATTATAGTACACAACTACACTATTGTCTGTATACAATACTGACATGTACAATGGCAATGAAATGGTTATCACAGAGGCAATGAATGCACTAAAGTGCAGAACCCTCGGCGGCACCATGTGCATATAATACGCATGCGTGCTATCCACAGGAAAATGGCCGACCTATGTATGGCTTTCAACGGAGGAGTGCTGGATCTCTGCAACCAAGCGGTTTCAGAGAAAACCCCACAATTTTTTTGACCTCCATTGCCCACTGAGTACGTGACAGTATTTTCAGGATGAACAGACGCTCCAGAGGTGAGATGTGACTTAACAGACACACAGACCCAACTACAGTAACCCTCCTGCACATGCGCACCGAGGGTTAACAAAACCCATACACCAAAACAAACACTCCCCAAAAATGTTCATTTTCCATACTTAGAGCTATCAGGCATGCACAGAACCCACTAACAGCAGCATGGGACTTCTCCCAGCCATGCATACACCACAGTACAGAAGAATGTGTCATGATTAGTGAGGTGTCCTGATTTTATGGGTCGAGAAGTGGGCAAAATGTGTCTGTTTTCAAGGGCATTGACTAGAGAAATTTGACTGTAAATATTCATTACAAACCACAATTGCTAAGCGATATTCATACAGCATGCACTGCACATGTGCAAGACACTTTGAGACTGAGGACATCACATGACCATGATGAAATCACATGTTTATATGACTCATGGAATATGTTGTTATTATAACATACAACATACAACTCTCCTCCATACTACACTACACTACAGTACATTACACTACACTACATGTACCACTCTACTAGTACCTGAGGTGGTTTGGGTTGAGTGAGGAATACCTTTCCAGACTCATCAATGACCATCGGGAGATCCACTGTCTCTCCATTCAACATCACCTCCACCTGGGGGAAATTTATAATGCAGGTGTGGATGTGACTACTGTGAATGTGAAAGGTTAAATAATCAGACGCTATTTGGGGCAGGAGGAAGCTGTTAATTTTATTATTAAAGATATGATTTGGACATCAATGACTTGCCTATTGTTGTTATTGTGTGTCTGTCCAATGTAAACATACATGTATGAATATGGTTTACTTGGCAGGCTGGACTGCTAATGCAGACTCAATCTGCTCTACAATACTGGACATGGTGGCTAACAATGCAGGAACAGTTGCTGCCAACACCACCATGTCAGCACCGACCGTGTGTACAGGTAGCTATAGCTCCTATGGCTGGTTAGGTAATCGCCATCAGGTAGCCAGATAATGCTGTCCCAGGCTACATTATGGGTCTACTGACCTCTTTGAAATCTCCAGTCCTGAGGACGCCTAGCTTGCCGAAGCGAGCGTGAAACGGCGTCGACTTGAGGGTGCCGTCTCTCTGACGGACGACCAGTATGTCCACTGCACCTGTCAGATAGGCCGCGTTCACGTCGTTGTAGAGTTCTCGACACGAGTGAACCAGGCGGGCCCCTGCGCGGCTCACCTTGCCCAAGTAGTAGGTCATGACAGCGAGCCTCTCGGTGAGACCGTAGCCTACTACTTTTATTATTACATGAACACCTGCAAATTACAATACAGAGGTCAAAGTGGAGGGTTCGTTAATCGCTATCGGGTTCTGAGTTAATATTGTTTGTCCCGCGGGGCGCGCCTACAGTAGTAAGCGCACTCCAGCGTTATGAGGCGTGGCCGGCGAATTTTAGCGTACGCCAGCACAATATAGGTGAAGGTGGTACTGTCACTGGTGGTACTTCAGTCGCTCTAGTACGTGGCCCTAGTACGTGTTGTCGCAGTAAGAGACGAGGACTAGGTCGACGTGACGAAAGACTGTTGACTTGGTGTCTGCCTAGAGGTAAATCATGTCCTATCCTTGGTAGCAATTTCATTGTCTCGTCAGGACATATTTACTGAGAATTCTACTGTTGCTTAGCAGTATCTGACCTAGCGTGTCTTGTACTGCAGTGTAGGTGTACTTGTACGAAGGAGAAGGTGTTGGTAGTAATGTACAGCGTACAGAGCGTATACTTCCTGCAGTGTGCAGTCACCAAATACGTGCGGTACTGGCGGAGTACGTGGTAGTATTTTCTCTCACTACACGCGGGAAAGGGAAACGAGACTCGGTCCATTAACTACCTATGAATGAACACGTGTACCTCAGGTGTGTGTGGCCAGCTCCTTGTGACAGAGAGGGCACTGGGGGGTCTGTCTGGTCTTATCAACCGCTCACTGCATGTGTTACTACAGGACCAGGGGGTGTGGCGGAAGGAGGACCCTGCATAGCCAGTCTTTAGGAGTTACTGTCTGTTAGGCCATATCCTTCCAGTAGCCCATATCCTTCCAAGTGTACATGTACTTTGACCACATCAGTTCCACTCTGTTAGTACGTGACTAATAAGTTACACTATTCTCATGAATGGTATTTGGTGTGTCAGCATATCCCCAAATCTTGTGGCTTTATAAAGTATGCTGTCCATGCTGTGTTTAGAGAAACACTCCACCAGTGACATAGTTTCATGTCCAGACCACACCCCGAAGGGAAAAGGTCTGGTTGCTTTTGCCACATTCTTGGGACTGTACGTAAAATTAGAAAGGATAGGAACGAAATTTCGCATCCAACAAAAGTAATTATAGTGCCTAGTACAATAGTCTTGTTTCCAGATCACACCCGAAGAGAGGTTGACTACGTAAAATTAGAAAGGAATTTCGCAGAACCACCTATATAGATCTATGTGACCCGCTTCTGCAAATGTGATTGGTAGTCTCATTTCTCAAACTGAGTCCCAAGAAATATGGCGAAAGCGTTGACCAGACCCTTTCCCTTTGGGGTGTGGTCTGGGCATGAGACTACCAGTGACACTGCCAGAAGCTCTGTAGACCTGCCTCTCGGAGATCCTGAAAGAGCAGTGGGTTACGTTCACAATATTTTGTGAAATGTAAACACAATCCAGCTTAATTAAATGGTCGGAAATCCCACCTGTTTTCTGAGAGAGAAGTATGTGCAATTAACGATAACGATAATTAAGTCTCCAGTTTATTGAATTAACCTCTTTTAAAGGTCGTGAAAATAATGTCAACTACACATATCTGTATCCTTTGATCCGTCCTGAGTTCATCCTGTAGGACACCTGCTAACATTTTCAGGATGAGTTTATGGGTCACAAGAAATTGCTAGCCTGTAATGAAGCCTAGAGTGGTATGTGTGGGGGGGAGAATGTTGGTGGTGTGAGGCTAATGACACATATCGGGTGATCAAAGGCTGTGTGTGTACACACAGTGATGTCTGGAGGGAGGGGAGCCATGAGAATGGACTGGTACAATACCATGTATGGTGGAACAACACATGTTCTGTTTCTAGCACAAGTGTTAATGATTGCTTTGTCCCAGAACTCCAATTATAACATGCTGTAATGTATGTCCAGGAACTGATCCCAGTATTGTGTGAGGGATGTTGTTCACTGCCTTGTCGACATAAGTATGGTACAAGGCAAGTGCTGGACATCATCCCTTCTGCAACAAAGGTCAGTCAGGTCAGAGGTCAGTCAGGTCGGAGGTCAGTCTCCCTCGCCCCGCAATGCTCATCATCCATAAACTCAGTGTCCCCAGGAGGTCGTATTGTACATCGTATATACACATGTACACTGCAGGGTGCATGCTATACCCAACAGCAATTGGCTACACCTGACTTTAGTGACCACAATATGGGCTCTGTTTAGGTGTATTGTTAGTGCTGGCAGGGGAATGTGGTAATTGATGTGTACATGTGTACTGTAAATGATGGCTAGACTTGGAACAAAGAAGGCATCCTGATTATTGAGGTGTCCTGATTATTGAGGTGTCCTGATAATTGTGATGTCCTGATTATTGAGATGTCCTGATTATTGAGATGTCCTGATAATTGAGATGTCCTGATTATTGAGGTGTCCTGGTAGTTGAGGTGTCCTGATAATTGAAGTGTCCTGATAATTGAGGTGTCCGATAGTTGAGGTGGCCTGATTAATGTCTCTTGGTTGAGAGAACATACGGCACTATATGACAATGAACCTGTGTCCTCATTTTGTGTTCCTAATTAGAGGGGCATACCTTCCTTCCTCTGCAGATTGCTCTTCCCAGGATGGCGATGTGGAGCCCCCCTACGGACACTGGCTCCCCCATGTCCCCCCCATATTCCTCGCCACCCCCAAAAATTGTGACCCCCGAACTCACAGAGGACCCCAGATTTGACTCACCTCCCAAGTTAATGAACCCCGAAACCTCCCTCCCCGTCCTCTTGTCCCCATCTACCATCTCAAACCCCTTGGCCCCCTCGTCAATGCCCAGTACCCCTCAACTCTCAAACAGACCGCCCTCTGGGGGAAAAATAAGAGAAGGTATATATATATATATGCTTATATACATGAAATATTCAAACAAGGATACTCTCAAAGCAATACAACACAATACAAATGCAACTCACTCAAGACAGTCATTTTCAAAGAAGAATGAGCTGCCTGAGGTGGGACTTGAACCCACGACATTCTGCGTTCTAGGCAGATGATGCTCTACCAACTGAGCATACCTTGAGTCCAACTGTTTGTCAGCTTTGCTTGCTTGTGTGATGCCACAACTCCTGTCTTAGTGTAATACATGGAGGAACTAGGAAATTGTGTTCTGGAGTTGTAGACCCATGTACATCAATATGTGTGGCCTGGAGTGGGGTCATTATATTCTGTGTGTAAACATGTGATTATTGTAATTACATTCCGTTACACATTCCATTAGAGCTCAGTCAGTCACCTTGGTAACCTCCTTTGCTACTATGTCAACTACAAGTACTGAATGGTGTAGCACTATTCAATGACTCTCTCTTTCACAGGGTTCAAGAGAATGTTCCGCCCCCCTCTATCTCAGGCCAGCCTGGACCGCTCTAACCCCCAAGAGGTACATACACGAACTATGAGCAAACCTGCTAGCAATGTACTATTGGCTGCTAGCAATATACTGTCGGTCACCAGCGCTTTGACTTGGCAGCGTGCCGCTTCTCCAGCAGACGGTACATACGTAGAGTAGTGGCCTGGTTGACAAAGGCGGTAAGCCTGTGTGGTTTGTGGTGAATGAATACTATTCTGAAACCACAACTACTCAGATAAGTGTAGGCCATCACACATCAACTGCATCAACAATGCCAACCAGCCTAAAACTGCTGTCTACTATTTTTACCTGGTTTCCTCTGCACACCTTATTTCATGCCCAACTGGAATCTTTAACCACACCCTACACTACATGTGTACATCCATCCATGTATGGTTCCTATGTTGCTCTGTCCAGGATCAGTTCCCACATTCCGATGGGACGACCATTCCAAAGCTCAAACGCTACAATAAACTTCGTATACGAACTTTCAGAAGGTCAGAGGTCAACTGACTATCATACATATACTTTCATATCTTTCAGTAGTTGTGTATTATTACAACAGGACACCTCACTAATCAGGATACCTCACTAATCAGGACAACTCCTGTACCATAATTGTCCCTGGAAAGGTTACCTACATGTACATGTACATGATCTCTCTCCACTTCCCTGCAGGATAAGGCGGAGATCAGACAAGGGACAGTACCACTCTGACGATGGGTACACCTCTGACCCCGGCCCCCCTCTACCTGACGACCCGGTACCCTCCATCGACATGGTAACCACTCTAACTGTAGTACAATGTATTGTCAACAACCAAATCCCCATCCTAATATGTACATACATGGAAATGTGTCCAGCATACCAGCTAAACATGTACCAGTACATTGTACTCTATTGAAGTGTTGTATAGCACACTATAGCTTACGAGAAAGAGAAGATATCTACTCCATCAACAATCATGTCCATAGAGCACTAGAGAAAGAAAGAAAGAAGTAGTATAGAAACAGAGTACAGAAAGGAATTCTACGTACATACATACACACATACACAGACACACACACAGATACACATGCATACGCACACACACACTGCTTCAACAGCTTAGAAAAGTATATATTTTTATCTGTTTAAATTTTCAGCTTCAACAGCTTAGAAATAATGACAGCTTCAACATGTACATGAGTAAAGAAAACCATGACATGCTTAAGGCAAGGCAACACAACAGAAAGACAAGGCAAGGCAACACAACAGAAAGACAAAGCAATGCAACACAACTCGGGCCAAAGCAGTCATTTTAAAGGAAAATTGGCTCCCTCGGGTGGGATTTGAACCCACAACACTCGCATTCTAGGCTTACCTCTTACATGTGCCATGTACATTATATGGATGTGTATGTGGACTCCATTTACAGCACATTACACTCTCTAATCCATCTGGTATTGATGTGTATTTAGAGTTATCTCAACTGTGTATGTTGTAGGATGAGGATGAGGAAACAGATGGAGCAGACAGCTCAGAGGTAGGTCGTACAGCCGTACTGATGACAGTGGTACCTCTCTAGTTCAGGACAGAATGAGGTGTCCTGATTAGTGAGGTGTCCTGATTAGTGAGGTGTCCTGATTTGTGGGGTGTCCTGATTTGTGAGGTGTCCTGATTTCAGGAGTTGACATACTATCTGTAGAAGGGGTCCAATGTATCCATTAAAGATCTGGGGACCTGACTGGAGTTGAGGGAGTAGGGACACCTAATTCAGTACATACGTACATACAGAGACTACAAGGCTACACCTCTATCTTACTGTCCTGTAGGGTCACGGTCCAGGAGTTGAGTCCCGTGCAGGGAGGCAGAAGAAGGAACTGGAGAGGAAGTTGGAGAAGACAAAGAACCAGTTGCTGATGGAGCAGGAGCACTACCAAGAGACCCAGAACACTCACCTCCATGACTTGGAGGCCACTGCAGATGAGAAGGCACAGCAGAGGTAGGTGAAGGGAGGAGGAGGGGGGAGGGAGGGAAGGAGGGAAGGAGGGAGGGGGGAGGGGGGAGGGGGGAGGGAGCATCATCTGTGTGTACTGACATAGTTAAATGGATTAGCCTACACACACCATACAAATCAGGTGGCATTAGTGCCATGTATGCAGGCAATCTACTGCACTGGCTGCACAGTACTAACATTCTTTATGGCTGTCTGTTGTTGTCCAGGATTAAGAGCAGGTTAAAAAGAGACCACATGAAGTCTCATGCAGTTATAGAACAGAACCGTAAGAAGATTGAGAAATATGAGAGGGACCTCGCCTTGTTACAGGAGGGCGGGGCTAAGGAGGGACTGAGGGGGAAGATCGAGGAAGGGCTGAAGATACCATTTGTGTGAGTACACCATTGAAGTACATTGACTTTATGTCAGAATATGGAGTTCAACATCAGGACACCCATTGTCACTAGTATTAGAGTGATATGAAATCATGGTTCTTCCCACCTCTCCCTCACACACACATGCACACACACACACACACACACACACACACACACACACACACACACACACACACACACACACACACACACACACACACACACACACACACACACACACACACACACACACACACACACACACACACACACACATACACACACACCTCTGCTGATGACTACAGTGGCATCAAAAAAGGCTTGTAAGTCTCCTCTTAATGTAGGCCATTGAATAATTGATATTCAATGCCTCCCCTCCCTACCTCCCTCCCTCCCTCCCTCCCTCCCTCCCTCCCTCCCTACCTCCCTCCCTCCCTCCCTACCTCCCTCCCTCCCTCCCTCCCTCCCTCTCCCCCCAGTAATATTGCAGGTAACACTCTGAAGAGAGGCAAGCGCTACATTATCAGAACTCGCAGTTCTCAGGGAGGGGACCTGGGAGAAGGAGAGTTGGACGGGGATGGGAAGTATGCAGGTCAGCAGCCATCATCCTTTAGGGACGTACAGTGGAACCTCTCTAATCCAGACACCCTTGAGATTGGTTAGGTGTCCTGATTTCGGGGTTAAATGTACGCACACTATTTAGGACAGCAAAAGTATCCAGGGTTCCTCATCTCAGGGTGTCCTGATTAGAGAGGTTCCACTGTACAGGTAGGAAGTGTGTGTATGTTCACTGTGTACTGTCCCCACTGCCATTGTCAGTTGTGATTGAGGAAGAAGAAGAGGAAGGTGAGGAGGCCAGAGACAACCAGATGCTGTAAGTCAGTGAGCTGTATATGTGTGTACCACTAGCTACGTCCGTCCGTGTGTGTGTGTGTGTGTGTGTGTGTGTGTGTGTGTGTGTGTGTGTGTGTGTGTGTGTGTGTGTGTGTGTGTGTGTGTATGTGTGTTGTACAGGGTGTATGAGGCAAGTGACATGGTAACAGTTCCCAAGACAACTCTAGATGAACTCCACGAGCAGCAGGAGGAGCTTAAGAGACAGATGGAGAAGGACCAGGTCAGTAACGAGCATTACAGTCTTCTGGACATTGAGATCTCACAGGACTACACTATAAAATTAATGTACAGATTTGGCATGTACCTACATGTATACACCCCCTCACTACCTACCTCCCTCATCCCTCCCTCTCTTCCTCCCTCCCCTCCCCTTCCTCCCTCCCTTCTTCTCAGACAAGTGTCAATACTCTGGAGGAAGTTATGAGTGAAATTCTAAGTAAAATTGGCCAAGTAAAAGACACATATGAGGTTAATACCCACCAATATATCATGTGACTAATATCCACCAATATATCATGTGACTAATATCCACCAATATATCATGTGACTGTGTTCCGGTAATATCCACCAATATATCATGTGACTAATATCCACCAATATATCATGTGACTAATATCCACCAATATATCATGTGACTGTGTTCTGGTAATATCCACCAATATATCATGTGACTGTGTTCTGGTAATATCCACCTTATCCCTGTGGTCTAATAATATTATGTATATGACTATTCCATGTGTTGTGGGAATACTAGTAACTACTGTGTTCCTCAATCCCTTCCCTGTATCCTTCCCTCCACAGCGACTACAGGAGCAGGTGAATGATGTCATCGACCTCCATCAGAATGCCGTAGGAGAGCTGAGGGGTCAACTGTCACAGGTGGAGAGCATGACTGTCACCAAGACACAGGACCTGGAGGATGTCATGGACGAGTATCAGAGCAAGGTGGGTGTGTCTAGTGGGTGTGGTTTCATTTGTATATATACCAGCCTTTGCTTTGAGTGAATTTACCTGTTTATCAGGTTCAAATCTGTGTGTGTGTGTGTGTGTGTGTGTGCAGGTGGAGAAGCTGGATAACCTCATCCATAATGAGATTGAGAGAAAAGCGGAAGTCGAGAGAGCTCGTAACTGCATGATGATGGTGGTTGCTAGGGTGGTGACCTTTGCACTCCAGACCATTGCTATCATTCTGAAACTCATCAGTGTCTTAAGGTACCATTTCCACACTTGTACCAACTCTCGAGTTTGTATGTGTGTAAGCTAGCTAAGGTCCATATGCAATAGCCTGTACTAAGCTAGATTGTAACCAGCCTTGTGAACAGGATAATAGATGATAGACATTTGCAGTAAGCACCCTCCTCAAGTCCTGTCAAGGTGGATCAATACATGGTGTCCCCCAACCTACATGTACTTTGACAGGATATCACATGTATGTAATATGATAGCTAAAACAGTCATACACTCTCTCTTCCCTTCCTTCTCCTGTTCCTCTCTCTACAGCACAAGAACTGGGTCCATATGTGCTGCTGTCATAGTAATAATAGCCATACTGTATCTGTTTTGGACTAGTTCCAATTGATGCCCATGTCATCTCAATTCCTTATCCTCATCATGCTATGTGTGTCATAATCTGTTATTTATGTACTGGATTGTGTGCTATATAATATGGTCTTCTTAAAATATACATAAGATCTCTGGTATCTACATGTAGCAACATGTCAGTCTGCGCCTTGTCACCATGTGCATGCAAGTGTGCTGTAATTCAATTTTCTGCTTTGGTTGAGGTGCTTTGGTTGCTTTGTATTGTATATGTGAATCACTGATTCGAGCCCAGCCAGCTGAGTTGCCTCGGTAGCACTAGCTCAGTTGGTAAGAGCGATGTCTAGCAAGCGGATGGTTGTGTGTTTGAATCCCACCCGAGGCAGTTTTTTCTTTGAAAAATAACTGTCTTGGGCAAGTTGTGTTGCTTTGTCTTTCTGTTGTGTTGTGTTTCTTTCTAAGCATCTCATGGATGATTAAGTCATACAACTAGCTAGGTGTGCTAGCTTGTCTGCTCACCCAATAATGTGGTTACTAGAGCTAGTATTATTATGGGAGAATTAGACACATACAAAGGCTGTAGGTGGTGTTATAGCTATATCATTGAATTAGGCATGTTCCGGCACTGTATATCTCATGTAGTATATGACAATTTTGCTAAACACTAATAATAGCAAAATCCATTCATACATTAATCTGTACTGTTTTGTGAAAGCTGCTGGTACATGTACTGTCGTTTCAATGTGTGAGCATATATATATATATATATCACCTCTGAGAAATATAGTCAGACACACACACACACTACATACCATAACCCTCACTGTGCACGTGCACTGAGGGTTAATAAACTTACTCTATAGTACTCTATACTATAGTTGTTATGTTCATTAACACCAGTACCAGTCCTGTGTATATAATGTCATTCTGTCAAAAGAAGACAGTGCATATTAAATTTTTTCTCTGTTAGTGTATATAGTAACACTTGTGAGTTGTAGCAATGATTAACTTTTTGGATGCCATATCCTACAAAATGCAAATTAAATCTTCACATTGACCATGCAGGCTTCGGCATGTTGTTCAGGGTATAGAGAAGTCCCAGGGCTGTATGTATAACTTACCTATTTCACATCTGACACCAGCATCTTCTCCATGGTGACAGTTGTGGTTTCCCCAACCACTAAACCGACATTCCACTATGCTATTTTCTTGCCCTGTACAATCAACATTATCCATCCATATAGGTCCACTTCCTGAACCAAAATGTGCACCACGTGGAGCCTCAACTGCTGGGCCACAGCCCGGCACTTGCGAACAAACCACCTGTAAAGATATATTGTGATTGATTGATCATTTATGTACCAGCAATCACTGTACTTACCTGTGCATCAAGTATATCCCAGAAGTCATCACATATAGTTCCCCACTGATCATCGTGATACACTTCTACTCTTCCTTCACAAGAAGTGTCACCTCCAACAAGCCGCTCTGCATGTATAGAGAGCTATGTCAATATAGAAACATTACACATGGAAAAACATGTATATAGCACCCTAGCTATTAACAGATAAATAAAAAAGAAAAAAAAGACACTCAACCAAACTCACCGAGTACATGGACATGTAAATATATGTCACATGCATGGAAATTACAGACCTGCAAAATGCACGAGTTCATAACTCCCCTTTTGAGTGTATTTAATTGAAAAAGAAAAAAAAACGGATACCTAAACAAACATATCAGTTGCTGCATACCAAGAATAGTGGCCTGCAAGAGAAGTTTGATAAAAGTCTAATTAGTGACCTTAATAGGAAAAGGTTAATTAGTGCCAGCCTCCTCTGGTACGTACATATCCATTCAACTAACATGAAGTATATATTTATGCTATAGCTAATTCTAGCTGCTTTTCCAATGTACCTGTAACACTATCCCTGTCTAGGATATTAATCACTCCCAGCAGTCGATGTTGGGTTCTAATACTCTGATCCAGGAGGGAAGGCCTATTCACAGTGACATTAAATGATTCTGTCTCTTCCTCAAGATCATCATCCTCCACAACAACCTCCTTACATCCCTTCTTCTGACAAGCCTCAATTGTCAAAGATCCATTTGTATTCATTACATAATCCTCAGGACTCACTGGAAAATGTAATTGTGGGTGTACTCATGAATCTAGGACTATCTATACCTTACTACCTGCAGAGCCTGGAATAGTTATGACATCAACGGTGACATTAAATTCAACTGGGCAACTTCTGCTGCTGATGGAGCTCACAGTGGGAGAGTCAAATAGGATAACACACACTTTTAGTGACTCGGTGGACTCATGAATGTACTGGACTGTCTGCTCCAGACCCACATATATATCTGAGGGAATTAGTACACACACCATCAAATTGATCATTTGTGGTATCTTCTGATTGCATACCATCATTGTCCAAGATCTCAATTGTAGACCTTGAATTGACTCTCAGGCCACCAGGACTGCCAGGGTATGGATGCAGAGCAATGAAGAATTGCTCTCTATGCTCCACTCGATCATCATCATAGATGCTGACATATATACAGGACTTTCTCAGACAAGTACTGAATGTCAGCCTGACCATGTTTAGTCTTACATAATCCAGGCTAGCCACTATAGGAGAAGCCACAGGAACACAGTAATATACATGTGTCCTCACTAGTATTGTCTATGGAGATACTGCTGCACACTATATTGTACATACCTGTAGTGTGATCAGTGGAATTGATGTAGGCATAGACAGGAAATCTGATAAGGCAGTCTACATCTGTATTAACTGACTCCATCACTGCACACACTCGTAGGCTACCATCACCCTCAGTTGTTTCATATGTAATGCTCTCTATCCTCATATCCACAACTGATAAAAGACACACATCACATCATTAGCTAGTCTACATCACAGTTGTACACATTATGTGATAGTTGCTCACCATCATTGTCCTTGATAACAACCCATCCACGATAAGGGGAAATACTAATCCTACTATCTTGGCCACGGATCGTTCGCAGACTAACATAGAATCTCTCATCCCGTTCTACTTCATAATCACCATTTGTGATTGTTATATTCAGGCAGCTCCTTGTGTCACATGGACCAAAGTTCAGTACTGCATTTGATACCCCTTCATAATCAGCAGGATCACGAGCTGGGGAGTGTTTGAATATACAGCGTCATCAAAAGCCCAAAATACTGTGCACATGTATACATACCTGAACTTGAGCTAGTAGAGAGTGAGATGTTAAATGGGAAATCAGCGATGCATTCAGTGGAGGAGGTATACACAACAGCACACACCTCTACCTCATGACCCTCTGTGACTGTATAGGATGTCTCCTCCATGCCCACTGTTATCCCTGGGAGGGAGAGAAATAATATAGTCACCACATCTACTAACAGAAGTACAGAAAACTTCACCAGGGGTTTCATGAAACACATCACTGAGGGTTTTTAATAAGGAATTGTGTACAACTTACTGTCATTGTCCCCATATATTCTAACAGTTGCATGTGATGGACTGACTCCAATCTCTTGTACAAGAGATCTCAGTGAAATGTCAAATGATTCATCTCCTTCCAGTACAAGATCATTCACAATCTGTATACGGACACATTCAGATGTATCACATCTGTTAAAAGGCATGACTCGAGACACCACATGTTCATAATCCCATGGAGAAACTGAAATAAAGAGGCATACTCCATATCACATGTATTGGGTATGTCACAGTGTATCAGTACCTGCAGTGACATTAAATGTATTGAGTGTGACACTAAAAGACTGTTGTATGGGGCAGGAGCCTCGAGCTCGCTTCACACTCACACACACTTGAACATATCCGTTAGTCTCTCGCACACTGTACAGTGTACTTGAAAATCCTACCACACCAGCTGGAAAAATATGCAGAACTCAAAATAGGCCTATTGTAACCTCTAAGACAGATACACAGTACACACACCATCAAATTGATCATTTTTGATTGCATACCATCATCGTCCAAGATCTCAACCAAAGACCATGAATTGACTCTCAGGCCAGCAGGACTGTCGCGGTATGGATGCAGAGCAATGAAGAATTGCTCTCTCTGATGCTCTACTTGATTATCATTATAGATGCTGACATATTTACAGGACTCTCTCCGACAAGAGCTAAATGTCAGCCTGACCATGTTTAGTCTTCCATAATCCTGGCCAGCCACTAGGAGAAACCACAGAAACACAGTAATATACATGTGTCCTCACTAGTATTGTCTATGGAGATACTGCTGCACACTATATTGTACATACCTGCAGTGTGATCAATGGTATTGATGTAGGCATAGACAGGGAATCTGATAAGGCAGTCTACATCTGCATTAGCTGACTCCATCACTACACACACTTGTAGGCTACCATCACCCTCAATTTTTTCGTACATAAACCTCTCTATCCTCATCTGCACAACTGATAAAAGACACACATTACCATCATGCATTAGCTAGTCTACATCACAGTTGTACACATTATGTGATAGTTGCTCACCATCATTGTCCTTGATAACAATCTGTCCACGATAAGGGGAAATACTAATCCTACTATCTTGACCACTGATCGTTCGCAGACTAACATAGAATCTCTCATCCCGTTCTACTTCATAATCACCATTTGTGATTGTTATATTCAGACAGCTCCTTGTGTCACATGGACCAAAGTTCAGTACTGCATTTGATACCCTTTCATAATCACCAGGATCACGAGCTGGGGAGTGTTTGAATATACAGCGTCATCAAAAGCCCAAAATACTGTGCACATGTATACATACCTGTACTTGAGCTAGTAGAGAGTGAGATGTTAAATGGGAAATTAGCGATGCATTCAGTGGAGGAGGTATACACAACAGCACACACCTCTACCTCATCACCTTCTGTGACTGTATAGGATGTCTCCTCCAGACCCACTGTTAACCCTGGGAGGGAGAGAAATAATATAGTCACCACATCTACTAACAAGCTTTCAGAAGTACAGAAAACTTCACCAGGGGTTTCACATGCATGTGCTTCATAGAAACACATCACTGAGGGTTTTTAATAAGGAATTGTGTACAACTCACTGTCATTGTCCCCATATATTCTAACAGTTACATGTGATGGACTGAATGCAATGTTTTGTACAAGATCTACAGATCTCAGTGAAATGTCAAATGATTCATCTCCTTCCAGTACAAGATCATTCACAATCTGTATACGGACACATTCAGATGTATCACATCTGTTAAAAGGCATGACTCGAGACACCACATGTTCATAATCCCATGGAGAAACTGAAATAAAGAGGCATACTTCATATCACATGTATTGGGTATGTCACAGTGTATCAGTACCTGCAGTGACATCAAATGTATCAAGTGTGACATTAAAAGGCTGTTGTATGGGGCAGGAGCCTCGAGGCTGCGTCACTCTCACACACACTAGAACATATCTGCTAGTCTCTCTCACACTGTACCGTGTAGTTGAAAATCCTACCACACCAGCTGGAAAAATGTGCAGAACTCTAAATAGGTCTCTAATGCTGCTTCTACCTTCATTTGAACATATAAGCTCAAGGGGATTGACAGAAAGACAGATACACAGTACACACACCATCAAATTGATCATTTTTAGTATCTTCTGATTGCATACCATCATTGTCCAAGATCTCAATTGTAGACCTTGAATTGACTCTCAGGCCAGCAGGACTGCCAGGGTATGGATGCAAAGCAATGAAGAATTGCTCTCTCTGACGCTCCACACTTGTGTCATCATAGATGGTGATATTTATACAGGACACTCTCTGACAAGAGCTAAATGTCAGCCTGACCATGTTTAGTCTTCCATAATCCAGGCTAGCCACTATAGGAGAAACCACAGGAACACAGTAATATACGTGTGTCCTCACTAGTATTGTCTATGGAGATACTGCTGCACACTATATTGTACATACCTGTAGTGTGATCAGTGGAATTGATGTAGGCATAGACAGGAAATCTGATAAGGCAGTCTACATCTGCATTAGCTGACTCCATCACTACACACACTCGTAGGCTACCATCACCCTCAGTTGTTTCATATGTAATGCTCTCTATCCTCATCTCCACAACTGATAAAAGACACACATCATGCCATCATTAGCTAGCCTACATCACAGTTGTACACATTATGTGATAGTTGCTCACGGTCATTGTCCTTGATAACAACCCATCCACGATAAGGGGAAATACTAATCCTACTATCTTGACCACTGATCGTTCGCAGACTAACATAGAATCTCTCATCCCGTTCTACTTCATAATCATCATTTGTGATTGTTATATTCAGACAGCTCCTTGTGTCACATGGACCAAAGCTAAGTATTGCATTTGATACCCCTTCATAATCACCAGGATCACGAGCTGGGGAGTGTTTGAATATACAGCGTCATCAAAAGCCCAAAATACTGTGCACATGTATACATACCTGAACTTGAGCTAGTAGAGAGTGAGATGTTAAATGGGAAATCAGCGATGCATTCAGTGGAGGAGGTATACACAACAGCACACACCTCTACCTCAATGTCATCACCCTCTGTGACTGTATAGGATGTCTCCTCCAGACCCACTGTTAACCCTGGGAGGGAGAGAAATAATATAGTCACCACATCTACTAACAGAAGTACAGAAAACTTGACCAGTGGGTTCATATCAGAGACTCTATGTAGGGATGGCGCCGACACCCCCATCGGGCCCTAACATTCACAACTCCTAAACGCTGCAGTTATTAGACACATAATGTGGCCTACGGGTGTTTATATACACGATAAAACTCTCAAAGTAGGCAGATTTCACATGACCATGAGGAGCAAAAAAGGTGGGGCTCGCACACGCGAAATACTGTATTTGGCAATTAAAAACAAGTGAAACAAGTGTGAAAAATATGTTGGGATGACAATGCTAAAAAGTACAGGAACAAGATGTAGGCAAAACCAGTGATGATGGCATGAGAAATAAGGAGAAGCATGAAGGCAAAGGTAAGGGATGGGGAAGCAACAATCATAACATGCGTAACCCCTCCCTGCATCTTTTTTACGGGGTTACGCATGTTATGATTGTTGCTTCCCCATCCCTTACCTTTGCCTTCATGCTTCTCCTTATTTCTAATGCCATCATCACTGGTTTTTTCCTACATATGCTGTATCTTGTTCCTGTACTTTTTAGCATTGTCATCCCTACATCCTTTAACATTTTAATGAAATGTTTTTCACACTTTACAATAAAGAAACACATCACTGAGGGTTTTTAATAAGGAATTGTGTACAACTTACTGTCAGTGTCCCCATATATTCTAACAGTTACATGTGATGGACTGACTGCAATGTTTTGTACAAGATCTAGAGCTCTTAGTGAAATGTCAAACAATTCATCTCCTTCCAGTACAAGATCATTCACAATCTGTATACGGACACATTCAGATGTATCACATCTGTTAAAAAGTATGACTCGAGACACCACATGTTCATAATCCCATGGAGAAACTGAAATAAAGAGGCATACTCCATATCACATGTATTAGGTATGTCACAGTGTATCAGTACCTGCAGTGACATTAAATGTATTGAGTGTGACATTAAAAGGCTGTTGTATGGGGCAGGAGCCTCGAGGCTGCGTCACTCTCACACACACTAGAACATATCTGCTAGTCTCTCTCACACTGTACCGTGTAGTTGAAAATCCTACCACACCAGCTGGAAAACAATTTTGTGTGCATAGCCCTGAAATAGACTTAGCACTATTAACAATTCTTAATAAACAAAGAATTGTTTTGATCTATACATAGTTATACCATCATTGTCATGGATGATGACTTTGTCTCTTATTGGTTGGATTGGACATTCTCTGCCAAGGCCAGAAGACATCTCCACAGTGAAGTTAAATGACTCCGGATTCTCCACTCTTACATCATCATAGATTCTTACATCAAAACAAGCTTCTCTTTGACAGGCATTAAATGTCAGAGTTTCCCGGTACTTTCTAACATAGTCACTGGAATCTGGGAACATAGAATCTCCTACTCCCTCCTCCCTCCCTCATACATAACGTGACATTTAACTCACCTGTATCTACATGTACAGTTGAGACTCTCATATACATTCGGAATGAAACAGGACACTCAATAGCAGGATGAGCTATCTCTATACAGACCCTTGCAGAGCCAACATTCTCCGCAACCTCCAATTCCAATGAGGTGTTCTTCACTCTGAATTCAGGGCCTGAAAAGACAAGCAAGTAACAGGCCAAGCTCATGTATGACTAACAGATATATGTTAGTAATTAAGCAAAGATCCTACAAGTGATACAATTCTGAAGTCCTGTTCTACTCACAATCGTCATTTAGAACCATAACCGTTCCCCGGGATGGAGAGCGACTGATCCTGCTGTCAGTGGTCGTCAGTGATACATAAAAGTTCTCTGTGTGTTCCACCTGGAAGTTATTATCAAGGATCACGGTGCTGCATTCAGTTTGGACTGGTTGTGAGAATGACAGAGTCTCTTGTAGAGGAAAGAAGTCACCAGGAGCCACTGTAAGTATCGATACAATGCACACCTATCTCACAACGGGGTGTGTATACATATAATTTTTGCATGGATCAAAATGGAGACATATTGCAAAAAAAGGCCATGGGCTTAGTATTCCACAACAAATATTGTCCCATATTGCAAGCAAAACTGTAGCTACCTCTTCTTGTTTCACTTACATGTACCCATGCATTAGTAAACATTCCAAGGAGCATGGAGGGCAATATGGGAGAATTTAGTCTGCCATTTGAATATAATGGAAACATTGCATAAGTAAGGAGTGTGCCATAAATACACATACATACATGTACCTATAAATACTAATATTGCAAGAACTGAGTATGCAAACATGTATACCAGCAGTATTATTGACTGTAGAGATGTTGATATAAACAGTGCCTTCCATGGGACACTCCGGTCTTTTTATGTTGTACTTAGTGAACTGAGCACACACAACTACTACACTCCCATTCTCTCTCACTGTAAAGGAAGTTTGAGTGAGACTCACACGACCACCTGCATGAGAGAGAAATTAATGTTGTACTAACATGCAGAATCATTAATATATTTCCACCGTCATCATTTAGCAACAAAACACGGTTACATACCTTCATCATCTCTGATATTAACCATCTTATATTCTGTAGAAACATTGATTCTCTGGTTCAGATCTTCAGTTCTCCACAGATACACCCAAAAGGTATCAGGATTGTCTTCCATTATACAGTCACTAACAGTACGTATGGAGACGCACTCGCTTCTATCACATGCACGAAATGTTAGGACTTGAGATATACTACTGTAGTCCTCAGAAGCAACTGGATTGAAGATAAGAATAGCAGTATCAACACCACACAGTAATGAACTTAAGTAGGTATAGTTATTTCTATTTAGTGTAGGTTGCATGTTATATATCTGATACCTGCAGTGCCATCTACAGTGAAAATATTGATGCTGAAAGGGAAGTTGATTTGACAGCTAACAGATGTTCTTGTCACTTCAGCACACACTGTAACAGTGCTACCCTCTGACACGGAGTAGGCTGATTGTGAAAGAGCAACCTGAGCCTCTGTAGGAAGAGAGGGTATGACATCACGACAAGCATCATTAGCTCACATCCCTATAGTGTGTACTAAATAAAAACCTCTTTCTTTAGAACACTATTGAACACAACACCTCTAACAAGATATCAATGATATAGCATGTACATAATCAGCATGTTACTTTTAATGACCAGAGCAATACATACTTACTAGTCTAGCAAGCTAGCCCCTCTTTCCCTCTGTTTTTTCTTGCTGACTTTGGTTGGGAGGAAGAAGGGTCTAGCACAGGTCACTCTTTTCATGCAATTAACTTACTATCTGTACCAGGGAAGCCAAAATTGGTAGGGATGGTCATTGTAAGTGGGTGCAAAACCAGAACGACAGAGCTGTAATGATATTTATAGCATGCAGCTTGTGCAGTGCACTGAGTACAGTTAACTAGATTCATGATAGCACTTACGTACGCTTCCTATGCTATAATTGCTTTTGAGATTTGGAAAGCGTGTGCTCATTGGTCAGATTTAGCTATATCAGATTATTATATTTTATAGATCAGATGACGTAGGCAATTAAAAGTGACCTGTGCTAGACTCTTGTTTCCTCCCAACTAAAGTTAGCAAGAAAAACAGAGAAAAGAGGGGCTAGCTTGCTAGACTACACACTTACTGGTTACATCCTCAATTATGATTTCTGCTCTGACATCAGTGAAGTTCATTCTAGGGATCACACCAGTTCCTTTCTCAATTGTGACAAAAAAATTCTCCATATCCTCCAAACGGGGGTCTTCAAGAACGGTTATGTTGTGACACTCTCTGTGGTGACATTCCCTAAACCTCAGCGTACTCTTCCCTGTTCTATCATTATTAAACTGTCTAACATAATCAGGAGCATACTCTGGATATCTTCTTCGGTAGGCTGGAAAGAAAAGGTGGCTGTGATAGTGAGTAATGAAACATAGTTTTATATTTACTGGCACTTCCATCACTAGTTATGAAGTTGACTAAAAAGGGGAATGTGATGGGACATGGATCATTCTCAGATGTTAATACTGACACACACACCACAGCAACTCCCTCATCTTCACGAACCACCGCATCTTCAATACTCACACTAGCCTCTGCAGGTATATAGGAGTTACCAAAGCAGTATAGGGAGTAAGAAGTAAGGTACATTTTGAGGCTACTTGGTTCTCTGGACATAGTAAATTATCTATTCTATTGCTAAAGTTTGAGCCGGAGTATTTGATAAACCAACATTTCAGAACTCTCACGAGTTCCTTTGTGAGAGTTCCAAAACATTGGTTTAATTTATCAAAGTTTTATGGCTCAAACTTTAGCAATAGAGAAGTAAAGTAGCATAAGAAGTTTGAGTACCTCTGTAGTTGTGGCTCTACTAGTGATTATTACTGGGCTAGCTAAATCACTGTTGATGTGTTACACTCACCATCAATATCCATAATTGTAACTGATCCTTCTTCAGGTGAAACTCTAATCCTATCTATGATTGTAGTCATCTTTAGACTTATTGCAAATATTTCTGTCTCTTCAACTGAGTCATCATTTACTATAGCTACACTCAAACACTTCTTTAGCTCATCTCTTAAGAATGTCACAGTTCTGTTAGTAGCCAAGAAATCAACATCTGATTGCGCTGCAGGTAAAACAGTGAACAAGCAGCTGCAAAGTTTCTAATATTCAATGTAAGTGTTTTATCTCCTACCTCTACTACCTACACTGTATGAAAAAGTTGAAACTTCAACAGAAAATTCAAAATCGACAAAACAGCCTGTACTCAAAGTGATACATACTTCAACACCACCATCCTCCTCAAGGACCATGTAGTTTGTATATTCCAGACCCACTGTAGCATCTGATGGAAAGTAATACTCAATTTTATGTCATCATTACAGGCTTTAACACTGCATGCAGCATGCAATAGAGTATCTTACAATCATCATCAGTTATGTGAACAAGTAAATTGTCTGTATCCAGTTTGATTCGGGGGAACAGGCCGTGGGTCCTCTGCATAGCTACTGCAAATCTCTCCATTTCCTCTACTGTGCAGTTATCCAAAATGTCTATATCTACACAGCTTTTTGATGTCTGAAAGCTTGTAAATGACAAGGTGGTGGATGGAGGGAGAGGCTCATAATCTAGTCCACTCACTGGAATACAAGAGAACAAAAAATATTTTCAGTGTATTTCCACTCAGTGTTAGCACCCATGACACAATACCTGCAGTATCATCAACAGTTTCAATTTCAACTTCAAAGGGAAAGGTTACAAGACATTCACTGCATTCTCTATTCAATTGAGCACACACTTGTATTCTAGGATCATCTTCATTAACTGTGTAGTATGCTGGATTAAATTCAACTGTGACAACTGGGGAAGAGAAGGAGGGAGAAGAATGGAGAACAAAAAATTGGTCACAGCACTCAAAACAACAGTGTACAGGATGTATATAACATAACTAAACATCTAACATAACTAAACATGCTCTTAATATCACAAGCTATAAACAAAATGAAAGGTGGAAAATGTGTACTTGCATAGCTGTTTACAGGATATATATACCATCTGTATCCTGGATAATGATTCGTCCTTCTGATGGTTGTATTGTAAGTTCATTACCGATCCCACTATACTTCTCAACTGTTACATTAAATGATTCTGTTTTCTCCACAAGATGATCATCATTTATTGCTATTGGGATACAAAGCCTATTCTCACAAGCTGGAAATATCACTCTCTTCATAAAACCAATGTAGTCACTAGGAGACACTGGGAAGGAGACATCAAGAGCAACATTGATAGGTACGTTATGATATATATCTGAAATTTACCCGCCTCTACATCTTCAGTTGCGATAAAGAGCTCAAAGGAGAATGCAATGGGACATGTAATATTGGGAGAGACAATAGTTAAACACACATCAACTGTAGGATCCTCTCCCTCTGTCACCATCTTAATGGGGTTTTCAAGAATCATTAGGGCTTCTGTGAGTGGTAGAATAGTTGTGTATAGCTATGGTAAAAGTACAAAGTTAGTAGATCTTACCGTCATTATTCAGTATTTTGACTCTCTTCTCTGTTGGGTACAGCTCTATGTTTTGATTAAGGTCAGGAGTTCTCTCCAGGGTGACGTAGAATTCTTCATCCCTCTCAACTGTCATGTCATCTATTAAAACTATTTGTATACATTCCGACATGCTGCACTTCCCAAATGTTAAGATAGTTGATAAATGACGATGATCCTCACCACGAGCTGCAAGTAGAATATATAAAGTGTATTGGCTGTAGATCATTCCAATTTTTGCGTGATAAAGCGAATGCCATTTCCTTGTCATTATGCACATGTGGACCACAAGCAGCAAAAGAAGTGGGGCTCGCATACAGTAGCTTGAATGCTACGCATTGATGGCGAGCGGAAGAGGCAGGGCCGGTTACATTTGCGCGCGTAGAGCGCGGGCAGTCTCGCGGGTCCCATATGCAATACACGGTTTATACGTGGGGCCAAATCATCGGATACATAGGGACTAGGTGGGCTTGCTCCGCTCGCCAATTAAATTTAAATGGGAACATACAACAAAAAGTAGTGAACAAAAATTCAAAAAACGTGCAAAATCAGAGAAACAAGGGGCAATATAATTTATATGCAACAAAAATTTAATGTGTAACCCCTCCCTGGGGTTACACATGTTATTATTGTTGCATACCATAATCTTATGTCTTACTACAAATATACTTGTTTCTTGATTTTGGCATTGTCATCCCTACATACTTATATACACATTTTCATTACTCCTGTAGTATATACATTCAGCATTACCTGCACTTCCACTCTCTGTTGAGATGGTGAGATTAAATTCAAATTTAACACCACAGTCATTCTCAGGTGACTTTTGTTCAACACATACACTTATCACTCCTTGCTCTTCCCTGACAACATATGAAGGTTCCATCAGACCAAATGTAACATCTGCACAAAGGAGAATTGTCATTTATGTCTATACATCCAATATTCCTTCAAGTGAGCACAACTAATCACATAATGCAGAAGTTTCACATGCTTATTCTACAGATCCCTACTTACTATCATTATCCTCAATTGTAATATTTGTTTTATGTGGCTCAATAACCATGTAGTTAGCCAGACTAGGAGGGCCCTCCAGGGTGAGGTAAAATGACTCCACTTCTTCAACTGTTTCATCATCATTAATGTCCACAGAGACACACTTTTCTTTATGACATGCCAGGAAAATAACTGGAGTATGTACATATGCATAATCAGAAGGAGCCACTGCAGAGAGAGAAACAAGTGATCGTTAGCTCATAGTAATGCTTCACTATAGAACATATCACCTGCACTACCATCCTGAGTTGAGAGAGTAACAATGAAATCAAAGCCAATGGGACAAGTAGTATCCTCTCCAGTCACCCTCACACACACTGTCACTGCACCATAATCTTCTCCAATAGATGTAGGCTGGATTTCCACTGTAGCCTCTGTGTATTAAGAGTAAATCTAATGAAGTTAGAATCACTACTGATAGGGTTCTTACTGTCTTGGCTATAGATCCAAATCTGTCCATAAATTTGGTTAAATGTTACTCCCTCTGTGAGGTCAGGAGGTCTTAGCAAATTAACATGAAAATACTCTGGCCTTTCCACTCTATGATCATCAATTATACTTATATTCACACACTTCCAGTTATCACATGCACCAAATGTAATGGTGCTATCCAGTGGCACATAATCCAGTCCTGGTACTGCAGTGAGGAGGAGAATCATGTCATTAGCCTGCCCACGTAGACTTATTACATGTTTCAAGGATTAACTTAGCCTCGTTCCCAGGCCATGACCATGCCCCGCAGAAATATATGCACTTACTTTCGTGGGGGTGTGGTCATGGCCTGGGAACAAGACTAGGACTAACCTGCACTATCAAAACCAGTGTAAATCCCGACATCAAAGGAAAATGAGAGATGACATTCCATAGCAGAATTGCTCACAACTACACACACTTCCACTGATTCGTCCTCTTCATTACATATGTAGAGTGTCTTCTCAATACTTACCACGGCAACTGGGGAATGGGGGGATACATTAACAGAGTAACCCATATAGTGATCCCTGTCTCCATTTTGCTTATATTCTCTTATGTAATTGTACAAATTGAAAACATGAAATACAACATAGTCTTACTGTCATCATCTAGAATCAGAATAGCAGCTTGATCATACATTGGCTGTACAGTGGTGGGCACTTTAGCATGTCTGATAGCCAGAGTCAGGCCTATGTATTCTGCTCCCTCCAAATGCGTGTCATCATAGATGGTCTGGTTGTAGCAGACAACTCTTCTTGTGGAATTTATAACTCTGTCTCTGATAACATTAAACCCCAATACTTGCTGTTTATAGTCTGACGTTGGGATCATATGATATGTACCATTGAGTGGATGAGGAGGATCAGAAACTGGAGTGAATTGTCAGATCAAAACTTAGCAGATGACAAGTACACTAACTTACCTGCTAGTTCAGCATTGGATGGAATGTAGATTGAACTACTAAAATCGTATACTTCTACATGGATAATGCCATCATAGAGGTCCTTAGGGCTAGTGACATGGACACACACCTCAACCTGCCCCTTACTCTCAAGGACAGTGTACATTGTCTCCACAAATGCAACAACAAATGGCTCTGAAAGGCAGAAAGGTGTATATTTATGTCCATTATCTATACACAGCATTCAAACTAACCATCATCATCTGCAATGCAGATAGTGTGTAGGCAGAAGTGGTCTGTTGAATTATCTTCATCAATATTGCATGTAAATGAATCCGCATCATCTGGGCTCAAAAGTGCTACCGTGTAGCACTCTTCTGGCTCAATAGAAGAATCATTTTGAACACGTATCTGTAGCAGAGCTGCTAGGTCCAGGCTACCATTAAGCACTTTACTACTGAATTTCAAAGGATCACTAGTATTGTCCCAATTTACAAATTGAACATCAAACTGATCATTCAATCCATTGAAAGTGCTTCTGCTTCTCTGCTGCAGGTGGAACTGGACTTCATAGTCTAACTCAGATACTATCAATGAATGTACATCAAGACTGAGTACAACATCACTCTCTACTATTGTCTGGCTCCTCTGACGAAATCCAATGATCATATCTACAGGAATGCAATAGCCATTAATAGACTAGTACAAGATTGGCAAGTAACATTACCATCATTATCCACAATCTTAATCTCGATAGCTCCATTTCTTCCAAAACACTGTCCACCACAACACTCTGTACACCCACTTCTCTGGAAGCAGGTAAAACTGTCTGGGACATCCCTACCTATCTGAGCAACAAGTGCAAATCTTTGACAATTCTCATTAATGTCATCATCAACCACAACATTAGGTAGCGGTATTGTGTGAAGTCCCCTCTCAGACTCCGATGCAGGAACAGTTATTGTGAAAGATGTATTAATGAAATCTACACCTATATATGGGAAGTAAACAATAACATACACATCACTAGCCGAGTACAATAAATAAAACAACAAAATTTATAGTAAAATGATAACTAGGGCCTTTTATTAAGAGTATATATGTGTCTGATCATTTACCTGGTGTAGCCTCGGCAATAGCCTGAGGTGTGATGAAAGCACTCACATTGAAGCCAGCAGGATCAATTGCCTGTTTAATACTAACTGGGAACAGAGTCATATTGAATGGATTCTGTGTCCTTCCAAACTGTAGGCGTATCACTGGAGTCTGTGTTTGACCTTCACGGATAGTGTAGTGATCTTCTTCAATATGAACATCTAGCTCTATGTAAAATGATTAATATATAATAGTGAATGGAGATAAGTCCCTACTAGTTATATACTTACGGTCATTATCAATGATATTCACAGTAGCATTGTCTCTAATGAACTCTCCGCCATCCTCAACCAGTTGGATTAAGTTAGAGAGAGAGGGAGTAAACTTCAGTGTCACAGTGTCCTCATACTCCAGAGATATCATATCATTGGTAGTGAACAGCTGAATAAGTGCTTTGCTGTCTGATAACTGAATGGGCAGGACAGTCTCAAAGTCTGTAGTTCCTATATATAAGGACAACAGAGCACATTATGCCATATTATTGACAGCACAGCATAAACCTACGTACGTGCTGTGCCTGAAGCCTCTGCAGTGATATTTCCCGAGATTAATAGCATTGGGAACTTTGTTTCTCCTTTCACATTGGGTTCAAATATAGTTTCCAGACTCTCTCCCTCCTTCACATCATAAGACACTTCACTTAATCCATGGACTAAAAAAATATTCAATACAAAAACTAGATCTACATTGTAGTTATACACACAGATAAAACAATATAAAGTTGATTCAAAACCTAATTTTGCTCGCTATAGTCCAGCACTTAATATAACATATGGCATATAGTAGCTTACCTATACACTGTGAGATAGTACAAGCCCCATTTTCATCTGCATAGGACTGGCCATTGTCGGTTCCAACACAGCATTCTTTAGCTGAGTTCACTGCAAATGGGACTCCAGCACAGTTTGGCAGACTATAGCACTGTTGTGAGAGAACTGTAGAAAGTTATAATTGTTACTGATATTGTATACGTAGGTGTGGGTAGACAGTAAAGTAAGAAGGTATACATAAGAGAGGGGGTTCCAGACGGGATGGAACAGTAACTGACAAAGTAAGTAAAGATTGATAGATTAACATCAAAGCCAAACAAGTATAATCAAGTATAATTGTCTGGTATAAAAGTTTACGAAAAAACGTGCAGTCCTTCCCGTCTGGAACTCCTTGCCTTTATTACACTTACGTATTTAAAGTCATGTATAGGCCTATACAGTGATGTTGAGAAATGGGCACACTGTAAGGAACCTGGAACTAGTTGCTTCACATGTCATGCTGTAGATCTACCCCCTTCTGATGCTGACTGCTATCATTGATATGTGAACTACTTACGTATGCCCGACGTATACATATGCCGCACACCGTATAATTGCCATTTCCTAGCCCATAGTGTAGTTTAGGATATGCGAATTTGTTTTCCCTAGTATATACAGCGGTAATTGTTATAGAATTACCTCCACGAGCGAACACGAGAGCGAACAGAACGCTCGTCACAACAGTTGCTGCGAAAAATGTATGCAGCATCCTTCGTACAAGAGTTCTCGACGGGAAGTGCTGGAAATATTTGCACCAAACCTAGCTAACAGACAGATCTGCTGTACTAATTGCCGTAAACTATTACATAATGTTTATAAAGTGTAATACATGCCCCATGAGCGTTATTGCGCCGCGCGCGTCCGTACAACGAGATCATGGTGGGAAGGGTAGCCCCTCTGGTGTGTGTTACCGACAGCCAAGAGTCCTCTACTATGGAGAACCGATAATAGTGTGTTTGTGTGTGTTTGCCATGCCCATGTGGGTCTCAGTGCAATAAACATTTGAACCTTTGAACCTTTATTATAGGGACTTTGCCCTTGATCATGGTACCAGAATTTCTCAGTGTCTCTTCAAGTCTCTCTGTTGTCCTCTCTTTGGTGAGCGGAAATGTTGATACTTGCACACTCCTGTCCTCGCTATAACCTAACATTGTCTGTGTCTTTCACACCTAAACATTGATGTGTCCCAGTTGCCTTATATCCTGTGGTAGTGAACTATTCAACCTGGCCATTATGATCGTCAATTGGAATTTTTCTTGTATGTTTTCTTTGCATTGTGCATATACATTTGTGCCATCCTGTAAGGGCTGTGCTATGAACTTCAAAACAATTCATGGGAAAGAACCTACAGCAACTAGCTATAGTAACTATGCATACCCTACACCTTTATCACAAATGTTGTAATTGTACAATAGTAATTCCTGCTGTGTTGGATATGTAGGATCACATGAGCGAGCATCTCTGGAACTCGTGCAAAGTTATACATATTAGTTATATGACCTCTAGAAGTGATGTTGCTGGTTTATACTCATGACACCCAGGGCACGTAGCACATAGCACCAGAGGGGGAGTGTGTATAAACCACAACATCATGTCTAACTGATATAATTGATTTATATAGCCAGCTGCTATGGGGTTTACATAGCTAAACAATTGGTAATTACGAATCAGATATAATCACCCTGATAGGCACTCTTGGCACTAGATACAGAGGTTTTCAGGTTGGTTGTCCGATTCCGAGTTTAAAAATATCACGCATGCGCACACCAACTGGTCTACAAACGAGCCATGTAGCTGCAAATAGTAAGTGCACCACTCTTTACGTTCATATTTGACCGAGACTCTTTCAATTATGAACGTCGTAAAGAGTGGCACACATACTATTGGCTGCTACATGGCTCGTTCGTAGGCCAGTCGGTGTGCACATGCGTAATATATGAAGTCGGAATTGGACAACCAACCTGAAAACCTCTGTATAGTCACTTTGCACGCCTTCTAGAGTTATAGCCACAAAAGCCATAGAGATCAAAGAAACCAGTTGTAGTACAAATCCTGTAAGACTAGCCCCAGCATTGTCTTATCCATATTGTAGTGTATGGTGTGCTGACTCATTGCTAAGAAGTCTTAGTGCTGAGTCAGTAAACCATACACTACGACACTACCAGGAGTTTATCTGCTGTAGTAAAAGTATGAGCACATAGCTCATTAATTTATCTTTCATAATCGGATAAATATGTTAGAGCTTAGCCAGCCCAGTTTTGTTCCATAAAACTCGACTCGAACCAGGTCCACTTTTGGCTGAGCAAACACTGGACCGCGTCCACTTTTGGCGGGGTGAGAACTGGACCAGATCCACTTTTGGCCGAGTAAAACTGGACTGGATCCACTTTTGTCAGAGCGAAAACTGGACCGAGTGTGTATTTTACTTAGACGGCAGCATAGCTAGTCAGCCAACTATAACTGCAGCTATATAGTGCTTCAAACATTTAAAGGGCAGGGAGAATGACTAGCAGTATCATTTTTTACTGGGAATACAGCAAATCAGTAGGGGAAACATGGCCACGAATTTCGTTGGTGATGTGAATTGCAGAAAAGAAACTCTCTGTCGTGGCCCAGTACAGTCATAAAGGTACCATTAGTAATGCTTTTATAACCCACAAACGGGCTAATGATCTAAAACTACACCTGGTCCACTTTCATCCGGTCCATTTTTGTGTGACAATATATATCACAGGTAAGTAAATGATGCCATAACTTTTGAACGAAGCGTTTATAGGAAATCCCTTCTTATAAAGTCTGCTCCGTGTTGCACTGAAGCTGTTGGTACCTTCATTTCAACATATTTCAACATATCAGGTGTCCGAGAAATAGGGCATCAGAAGAACAGACAGACTGACCGACAGACAGACAGACAGACAGACAGACAGACACACACACACACACACACACACACACACACACACACACACACACACACACACACACACACACACACACACACACACACACACACAGACACACAGACACACAGACACAGACAGACACAGACAGACAGACACACACAGACACACAGACACACACAGACAGACAGACACACACAGACACACAGACACACAGACACACACAGACAGACAGACACACACAGACACACACACACAGACACAGACACAGACACAGACACAGACACACACACACACATGCACACACACACACACACACACACACACACACACACACACACACACACACACACACACACACACACACACACACACACACACACACACACACACACACACACACACACACACACACACACACAAACCAAGTACAGTAATCCTTGATTTATAAAACAAAAGGGTTTATAAATCCTTCAACATAATGTGTTAATTATCTCTGCATGCGTAATTCTGTTGTCTGAATCAGATCCTTTACTCAAAGAAACTATATTGTGTCATGTTTGTAATAGTAGATTATTAGTCATCATTAACGTTAACAGTTGCAACCACTTGGTCCAGTATAATCTTGTCTTTGTCCAGATTGGCAGGACCCTCGAGAGAAACATAAAATGCCTCATTACCCTCCAATATATCATCATTTGTAATTGGTATACAGTGACATTGACTCCTGTTACACTTCTCAAATTGCAGGGTCACAGGAGCATTTTGAATATAATCCATAGCAGCCACTGAGAACAAATCATACATAGTTTCATTGATATACATACATGTAGTACCTCTACACATACCTGCAGTGCCATCTATAGCTTTTAGTATGAGAGTAAAGGGAAATTGAATGGGACACTCAACTGAGGGTCTGTACACTGTCACACAAATCTCCACTTCACCTATACTTCTCTCTGATACTGGGTAGTAGGTCTTTTCCAATCCTATCACAGCCTCTACAGAATCCAATTTTATATATATATATCTTATTGCAAGGAATATCGGGCAATATGGCAAGTTATCGCACGAGTGTGTGAGGTATTGCCCAAGCCGAAGGCGAGGGTAATACTCACACACGAGTGCAATAACTTGCAATATTGCCTGATAAACCACGTAATAAGCTGTTTATTACCTAGCTCGTCCTCAACCTGGTGTAAAACTCCGCCATTTTAATATTACCTAGCCATATTGCTGTCGGGTTTTGAATTTACGTAGTGACCTCATACACAGTGTATAACTTGTATATATATATATACTTGTATAGGAAGAAACTCACGATCGTCATCTTGCACATTAATTATTCCATTCATGCGGTCCAAGTCTACCACAATATCCACGCCAGAGGTCAACTCCAGGGTGATATTGAATGACTCATCCTTCTCTACTACATCATCATTCATAATCTGGATGCCTATACACCTCTCCAGCTCACAGCGGTCAAACTCCAAAGTGTACACAGTACCATAATCTGTGGTACAATATACAGAAGGTGAAATAAACTGAGTGTTTTTGGGAGAGCCATAGCATCACTCTTTGAACAATACCTGCACTGCTAGCCACAGATCTGAGAGTGAGAGACAAGTTGCTCTCCAGACACCTAGCAGTATTCCCCCGTCTTCTGACACACACCATAACCACACCCACATCTTCTCTGACATTGTACACTGTCTGTTTTAGACCAATCATCCTCGCTGAAAACAATTTTAAAAGATTACAAGTGTGTTCAAAGTTTTACTTTATTTACTTGCAATGTTCTTGATATTGACCACTCCATTCACTGGGTTTAGTGTGATCCTTGCATCCAGACCAAGAGGCCTCTCCAAAGTAATAGTAAATGTCTCTGTCTCCTCAATTAAGTTGTCAAGTACAATAGATACATTTGCACAACTTCTATTGTCACATCCACTAAAGAATAAGGTTGTAGAAACAGACTGGAAATCATCTCCATCTGGTGGTAGGGCGGCACGTACAGTTTGATGGTGCATGTAACAATGGAATATACACTCATGCAAATTAAACTCATTGGGGGACCACAAGTAGCTAGTCCAGGTTCACCTGATTATATGGGACATCAAAGCATGTTGTATACTAGGCACTTACCTGCACTACCGTTACCAGTTTCAAGTCTGATATTGAAAGCAAATTCAATAGGACAGCCTCCACTGGGGACGAACACAACTGCACACACTTCTACCACATTGTCATCCTCAGCAACAGTGTATACTGTCCTCTCCAGACCCACAATAGCAATCTCTGGAGAAGAGAAGAAAAAACACAATTTTCTTACAATTAGAAATACTATAAATACATACCATCATTTTCTCTGATTGTAATCTGTCCTTCATCAGTCGTAAATTGGATTCTCTCATCAAGGCCTTCAGTCCTCGTCAAGGTAAGTTTAAATGACTCTTCAGTCATCTCCAGTGACTTGTCATCAATAATTGGTACATACAGACAAATTTTTCTCTCTCTATTAAAGGTTAAGACCTGGGACACTGGCATGTAATCCATGCTACCTAAAAGTGTAAACACACTTTGCAATACTCGATACAGCACATATAATACAAGCTTTGAATAGAGAAGATCCTATCACTGCAAAAAGAGGTGGTTGTTTTGACCAGTGTGTGTGGTAACCTCAGTTGCATTACATGACTATAACCTGTCTTGGTATGTAGAGCATAATTGGCGAGCGGGAGCGAGCCAACCTAGCTGGCACGAGATTCTATATGTATATATTGATGTATCCCACGATGCAATTTGGCCCCGTGTATAAATTGTGTACTTGCATATGGAACCCTCGAGGCCCGCGCCCGGGGACTGCCTGGGGGCTGCCCGCGCGCTACGCGCAAACGTAAAGCCGGCTCATTAAAAGTTCAAAGGTCGCGCGAAGCATGCCGGTCATGGATGGATGCTGAGAGGTCCCTGAGTATAGCGGAGCCAAGCTCTACTAGAAGGCGCGAAAGAGAAAGGAAACGCCGCGCTTTCAAAAGTGACGAAACTCGGGAAGACAAGTTTGCTCCAAGCGGTCTATCAGTTCGGGCTAAACTCATCAAAGCTGTCGAGGTTTTCTTCTTCCGGTATTTGGCGAATGAGACGTTTAGCCTGACCTATCGCTTGTTTGCTTCTCTCTGAGCGGCCAGAAAACGTAGAATCACCTGTATAGGATTATAGAAGATACTGCAGCCTCACTAATCCGCTCACCATACTGTCATACCGGTCATGTGACCTTGACACGGATTCAGTAACGGCGTATGCGCGCGTTTCCAATCCCTCCTCCCCTCTGTATCTTAGTCTGGCTAAGCCACACCCCAATCGCACGCGGAAAAGGGGTCTGGTGACAAGCCTATACCGCGTTTGTACAGCGTTTTTCTAAGATCTTGCAACACCGTTCAAAACCGGATATATATTCTGACCAATCAGATACTGCGTTTTCATTAGTCACGTGCGTCTAACCGAGCACATGACAGATTGCTGTTATCTGATTGGTCAGGGACTTGTATCCGGTTTTTGAAGCGTGTTGCAAGATCTTGGAAAAACGCAGTACCGTGCTGCAGAAATATTGCAGTCCAATCAGATTTCAGAACAGCTAATTAGTAAATTCCAAATTTAACCCTGTATGTTGGCAAAGCCGGAACAGAGATGTATGTAGCACGCTACCCTTCCCATAAAGTCCAGGAAGCTACTAGAAGTGCTGTTTGGGAATTGAAATACCAAGATGTAAAGCCTGAACAAATGAAAGTGGTAGAGGCTTACGTTCAGGGACGCGACGTGTTTGCCGTTTTGCCGACTGGCTACGGAAAGAGCTTGGGCTACAGTTGCCTTCCTATCGTATTCAACAAGCTCACTGAAGGCCACGAAGGAAACCATTCGATAGTAGTAGTCGATAACGGCAATTATGGAAGATCAGGTAAGCATAGTACTACTGAAGCTACCTGTAGCATAGTACTAAAGCTCTGCAGAAAACTAAGTAGCCACACGTACCGTACACACCAGCAAGCCATTTGTTCCTACAAAACATGAGGAATACAACAAAGCAGTAGTTTGTGGACCTTTGACCTCTGACGTAATACGCAACTAATTTACATTCCAGCAGTACAAACGCGGTATAGGCTTGTCGCCAGACCCCTTCCGCGTGCGATTGGGGTGTGGCTTAGCCAGACTATCTGTATCTATGGAGACTGTCACCCTATGTTTGGTCCGGGGTAAAAAGTGGACCCCCGGTCCAATTTTTGCCTGCGAAAAGTGGTCCGCTCATACAAAGACTTGCAGCGCTAGGCGAATAGGCATTGTCTGTGCCCTAGCCCTAGCCCTAGCCCTAACCTTAGCCTTAGCCCTAGGCCGGTCCACTTTCGGTTGCCATAATTGGACCCCCGGTCCAGTTTTCGTCCGGTCCACTTTTTGCGTGACAAGACACTGAAGGGTTACAAACGCGCTTGTCCTGACGTCGCGCTTGAGCAACTAAGAACCGCTGGCCAACAAAGACGGGCTATGGAAATGCAGGCTCAAAAAAGAGGCTCGTCCGAATCAGCTTCGAATTATTGTACCGCATGTGTTGTGTTTCTGATATGACATTTGAGGTACAAAATACGTCGCCCGCTCGCCAAAAATGCTCAGCATTCAACTAGTTATTTTATCTGAGTGCATACGTATACACGAGTGCAAGCTACTCCTCCATTACATTTTACTACAGAAGTATAGTACAGTGGGTTTGTGTAAGTAACTTCCTCTGTGAGATAAGGCATTATCTCAAGAGGCATCATTATAACTTGAGGTACAGGAAAGCATTCCTTACAGATATCCCATGAACATATCCCTTGGGAGGTTGTTTTGCTGCAACTGAGGTATAATGTTAAAATAACAATTAACCCATTTACTATCTCAAGTTACAATGATGCCTCTTGAGATAATACCTTATCTCACAGAGGAAGTCACGTACACAGCCCCACTGTACTATTCTTCAGGGTTTATTTCAGAAAAAGTGACAAGGGGAGGCGAACGGCATATACAAGAAATCTTGGGGGGTAACATGAAAACACATGTGGCTGTATGTGAGGAAGGTCTGTTTCACTTAAGGGGGGCAAAACTTTTTAAGGGGGGGCAAATGCCCCAAAAGAAACCTTGTATAATAGTCATGTAATGCAACTGAGGTAACCACACACACTGGTCAAAACAACTACCTCTTTTTGCAGTAAATCTCTTAGACAAGTGCATACCTGCAGTACCAGCAATGGTTGAAAGGTTGACGGCAAATTTGAATGCAATGGAACAATATGTCGGACAGTACAGGACAACACACACCTCTACAGTACCCACACCCTCCATCACAAGAAATATTGTCTTCTCTAAACCAACGTTAACTTCTGCAAAATAAAACAACTTTAATCTACTGCAACATGTCACATATTTACAATCCATACCATCACTGTCAATTATATATATTACAGCAGTTGATGGATCAATAGAGATCCTGTTAGCCAAGTGTGCAAATCTGTCACCAATCTTAATGCTGTTGTTTGGATTAGTGTTCCCCAGGGACACTGTAAATGACTCAACCATCTCCAATACATCATCATTCACAATACTTATATTCAAACAAATCTTTTTCTGGCACTTTTTAAATTCCAAAACAAAAGTGGAGAGAGCAACATAATCCTCAGGAGACCCTACAAACAAGATAACTCTATTATTGTCTTCTTGTGGCTCATATGCATGATATTACCTGCAGTTCCATTAATGGTTGAGAGGCCTGTTATATTAAAGGGAAATTGGATGGGACAGTTACTACTGGTGTCATTGGGGCTGTGTATAAGAGCACACACTTCTACCACTTCACATTCATCCTCTATGACTGTATAGGATGCCATTTCCATACCCACCACAGCCACTGTAGAGGGAGAGCCCAGGTAATAACATATCTAAGAGCACATATTGTAATTATATGCCAATATCAGTGCTACGAAGAGTAGTACAGAAGCTCATCTATACATCAAAACCCTTTAGAAATGAAGACATCTTACGCTACTAAGTCTATATATTTTGAACAACTTGTATGAGTGTATATTGTAGTCTGAAGTCTGAGAACATACCATCTTCATCATCTTCAAAAACAGTGACTGTTGCTGTGTTGGGTTCATCAATTATAATCCTGTCACTCATCCCATCGAGTTCTATGACAAAGTGCTCTGTCCCCTCTAGGGACACATCATCCATTATAAGTATATCTTCACACATGTACCTCCCACATTCCTCGAATATCAGCATAGAGCTCACTGGTTTGTAATCATGTTTCGACTCTGAGCAGAAAGAGACAATCACCAACACTCAGAGTACACTGTATCATCATCAATGTACCTGCACTATATTCCCTACTGAGGAATATAAGGGAAAATGGGAAGTCTACAGGACATCTAACTTCATTTGGATCAGGGTATTGAATTGTGGCACACACTGAGAGCCTTAGATTTCCCTCGATGACATTATATTCTGTCCTATTTAAAGTCACCAAAGCCACTGAAGGAGAAGAAAGAACAGGAGAAAGATATATTGAACACTGGAAAGTGCCATACATGCAATACATACATCCTTCATTATCCATGATGGTAACTTCTCCATCCACTGAATCTCGGTCTAGTGTGATCCTGCTATCAATGTTCTCCAGAGAAATAGTAAATGTCTGCCTTCTTTCCACAGTCATATCATCCAAAATTGTTATCCTCACACAGCTCTTGTTTGCACATTCAGGAAATGTTAAGATGGTGGTTACATTCTCATAGTCTATGCCTACAACTGCAAAATGTATCATTTACAACTCGACAATACCACTATACTAGTTACTACTACATACCTGCAGTGTCATCTCTAGTCAAAAGTATGACATTGAAGGTGAATGGGATGGGACAGTCACTGAAGGAATTTATTTTAGCACACACCTCTACCTCACCGACATCTTCATTGACATAGTACAACGTCCTCTCCAGACCTACCTTAGGCACTGCACATGGCAAACAGAAAATAATGGAAACAATAATCATCACACACACATATATATATAGCTTAATCTTTGACAACTTTACAGGTACATTAAGTGCAAGTATATTTTATATGTACTTACAAATGAAAACAATTTGTGCTGTTTTAGTGTAAGAACTGAAGGTAATCCTAGGGACAGATTCTTCAGACCATACAAGAGTGATGTTATGTGTCCCCACAGTGAAGTGAGTGGTCATAATCACAGTGCAACTCTTTCTATCACTTGGTTGAAATGTCAATAGCACTGATGGATCTTCAAGAGAAGCAATGAAATATATATACCAATAGTGTATAGAAAGAGCATATCACTGCAAAAAATGGGTGGTTGTATTAAACATTAGGTGTGGTTACCTCAGTTGCAACGTAGCTATTTTTTTTCTCCCAAGAGGTATGTATATGATATCAATAAGGAATGATGTCTGTGTATCTCAAGTGACAATGGTAGCTACTCCTTGTAATATTATCTTATCTCACAGAGGAAGTCACGTACACAGCCCTATAATTATTATACTATACTTCTGTAATGGAGGAGTAGCTCGTTCTCATGTATGCAATAAGATAAATTGCATAATAATTATGTTCTTCATATTCTTTGAATACCAAGACAGGTTATAGTCATGTAATGCAACTGAGGTGACCACACACACTGGTCAAAACAACCACCTCTTTTTTGCAGTGTATTCATTACCAGCATCTATGGAAACTACGAAAGGGAACAGAACAGGACACGAGACGTTGGGACTATACACAACAGCACACACTTCTACTGAATCCATGTATTCTGTGACTTCATATATTGTCTTTTCAAATCCAACCACAGCAATATCTAGGGAATGTAAATCCACCCTCAATACAGGTCCATGTGTATATGCATACATTATCTGCACCTTTATTATCAGTGATTGATATATATGCTCTATCTGGTTTAGCTGTGGACTGGCTATTATTGGTTGTTAGAGTCACAGAAAACATCTCCACCTCCTCCACCTCTGAGTCATTTATGATTGTTATATTCACACATTTTCTGCCACACGAATTGAATATTATGCTGGCAGGAAGACCAACATAGTCTGCAGAAAACACTACAAGGCAGTACGATAGATTATCACCATTTCACATAACACTACTATAGTCACTAGTCCTGCACACACAGAATATAGTACCATTCTACATACCTCCATTGCATACTCTACGTTCTCCTAGATTTGAGCTGAATGCTGAAATAAGAAAAAGAAATTGCTATAATTTGTACCTTTCATTGTATAGCCGTAATTTGAGTAATGACAGGAAACATCCCATATCTTACCATTATTGATAGTAACTATGTGAGGATCAATGGAGCAGCCCTTGCTGGACAGTACGACACACAGTTCTAGAACACCAGCATCCTCCTCAACTGTATAGTTCCGTTCAAATCCTACTACAATCTCTGAGATATTGGACAAGATATACATTTGTAATGATAGCATGCAACAGTGTACAGCTAAATGGATGTATATGTTGTTATGGTTGCCTGTCATCATCCTAGCCTTGCTTATAAACACCTCATTTTCTGATGGCACCACCATTACATCCAGAACACTGACTTTATTGAATTCCTTACCATTCACTCTGTCCTTAATGATAATCATTGTTCTATTTGGGTGAAGGTTTATGAGACTAGTCAAACCAGAGACCCTCCTCAAAGTGAGGTAAAACGACTCTACACCTTCTACCATTTCATCATCATTAATGTCCACAGAGACACACTGGGATTTTTTACATAAACTGAAAGTCAAATATTTTCGTAGAGGCACGTAATCAGAAGGAGCCACTGGAGAGAGAAACAAGTGATCGATAAGTTACACCTCACAATAGACTACACAATGAACCCTACCCGCACTGCCATCCACACGTTCGAGTAAGAGTCTGAATGCAAAGGAAATTGGGCACCCTTCTCCAAAGACTCTCGCACACACTGTCACGTTCACAGGACGACCATCTTCTTCAACAGTGTAGGCTGTGGACTCCAACCCTACTGTAGCTCCTGCATATATAACAGTTAGCATAAAGAATATCTCCTGTGTCACAATAGCCTTTCTGTGCATGAATATCTCAGTTATACATTCACAAAATAATGATGTAAATACACCCCTAAATTCTTTGTTAATGACAGGAAACATTATCAATTACTAGTAAATATCCTTAGACTGTCCCTTCATATAACTATGTGGAGAAAACAACCATTATATGTCTCTAAAATGAATACACTAAAGTTCAGAACCCTCCGCGCAATCAGTTCATGCCATTGTGGACAGACCTTGCTTGGAGGCATGACCTATGGCGATTCAACTTCCACGGGACAGCAGGCCGCAAACCGCATACGCGTGATTAAATACGCATGCGCACTTTCCGCAGGAAAATGGCCGACTGTATCAACGGAGGAGTGCTGGATCTCTGCAACCGAGCTGTTTCAGAGAAAACCCCACAAATATTTTGACCTCTGTTGCCCGCTGAGTACGTGACAGGATTTTCAGGACGAACAGACGCTCCAGAGGTGAGATGTGACTTTAACAGACAGACACACAGACAGACACACACACACACACACACACACACACACACACACACACACACACACACACACACACACACACGCACACACACACACACACACACACACACACACACACACAGACCCAACTACCGTAACCCTCCTGCGCATGAGCGGAGGGTTAATAATTGTAACTATAGTACTAGAGTGTTTGAAATTCTGAATGTGGCTACTGGTATATATGATGGTGCCATCTTTATGCATCAATACTCCTTACTATTTGCACTATAGATCCAAATTTCTCCATCAGTTTGGTTAAGTGTGACTGCCTTACTCAGGCCAGGAGTTCCTTGTAGTATAACACGAAAATACTCAGGAAATTCCACCTCCTGATCATCTATTATACTTATATTCACACACTTCCGGTTATCACATGCACCAAATGTAATGGTGCTATCCAGATACATATAATCCAGTCCAGATACTGCAAGGGGAGAACCCTATCATTATGGACACAGCCTACTTATGTAAACAGTTACATGTTTCTACATGAGAATTGTTACCTGCAGTGTAATCAACAGTGTAAATCCTGACATCAAAGGAAAAAGGAACAGGACATTCTATAGGGCTTTTCACTACCGCACACACTTCCACTGCTCCCTCCTCCTCGTTACACTTGTAGAGTGTCTCCTCCAGACTCACAACATAACCTGGGATGAGTGGTGTATTATAGGGATACATCTGTCCCTAGTTATCATCAACAAATACTAGTATCATATGTGAAAATACTTAACCACCTTGTAGCTAACTAATGCCTTACTATCACTATCCAGAATCAGAATAGCAGCTTGATCATACATTGGCTGTACAGTGGTGGGTACTGTATCATATGTAATAGCCAGAGTCAGGCCTATGTATTCTGCTGACTCCAAATGCGTGTCATCATAGATGGTCTGGTTGTAGCAGACAACTCTTCTTGTGGAATTTATAATTCTGTCTCTGATATCATTAAACCCCAATACTTGCTGTTCATAGTCTGACGTTGGGATCATATGATATGTACCATTGAGTGGATCAGGATGATCAGGGACTGGAGTGAATTGTCAGATCAAAACATAGCAGATGACAAGTAAACTATAACTTACCTGCTAGTTCAGCATTGGATGGAATGTAGATTGAACTACTAAAATCGTACACTTCTACACGAATAATGCCATCATAGAGGTCCTTAGGGCTAGTGACATGGACACACACCTCAACCTGACCCTTACTCTCAAGGACAGTGTACATTGTCTCCACAAATGCAACAACAAATGGCTCTGAAAGGCAGAAAGGTACATATTACAGCTTGACGGTATGAAAATACAGAGCTAACCATCATCTTCTTTAATGCAGAGAGTATGTAGACAGAAGAAGTCTGTTTGATTGTCTTCATCAGTATTGCATGTAAATGACTCATAATGTTTCACATGCCCTGAGTTCATAATTGCTATTGTGTAGCACTCTTCTGGCTCAAAAAAGAAATCACTTCGTACTTCTACCTCCAGTGGAATTGCGAGGTCATGGCTACCATTATACAGTTTACTGCTGAATCTTTTTCTGTCACTTCTCTTGGGATGGTGGAACTGAACTTTATAGTCTAACTCAGATACTATCAACGAATGTACATCAAGACTGAGTATAACATCACTCTCTACTATTGTCTGGCTCCTCTGACGAAATCCAATGATCATATCTACAGGAATGCAATAGCCATTAATAGACTAGTAAAAGACTGGCAAGTAACATTACCATCATTATCCACAATCTTAATCTCGATAGCTCCATTTCTTCCAAAACACTGTCCACCACAACACTCTGTACACCCACTTCTCTGGAAGCAGGTAAAACTGTCTGGGACATCACTACCTATCTGAGCAACAAGTGCAAATCTTTGACAATTCTCATTAATGTCATCATCAACCACAACATTAGGTAGCGGTATTGTGTGAAGTCCACTCTCAGACTCTGATGCAGGAACAGTTATTGTGAAAGATGTATTAATGAAATCTACACCTATATATGGGAAGTAAATAATACATTCCATTCAATACATGCACATTAGTAGCAGAGTACAATTGTTAGAGTTATACAATTAAGCAACCTGCTTTGGGAAAGCAGATTATAAACATGCAACAATGACTGCACACTAATAGTACAACTATGCAGGACTTTGTGTATGGTCAAAAAGGCATTGCTGATCATCAATCATTTTACCTGCTGTAGCTTCAGCATACCGAGGTGTGATAAAAGCACTCACATTGAAGCCAGCAGGATCAATTGCCTGTTTAATACTAACTGGGAACAGAGTCATATTGAATGGATTCTGTGTCCTTCCAAAGTGTAGATGCATCACTGGAGTCTGTGTGTGACCTTCACGGATAGTGTAATGACCTTCTTCGATACAAATATGCAGCTCTATACAATAGAAAGTATGTACTCAACAATAATATTAAATAGCAGCAACTCACTAATGCATGACAATTGTATTAGGAAAGTGCATTCTATATGTAGCCTCATTCCCAGGCTCTCCCCCACTATGCAATCTTATAACTGCACTTCTCTATGTACTTACGGTCATTATCAATGATATTCACAGTAGCATTGTCTCTAATGAACTCTCCACCATCCTCAACCAGTTGGATTAAGTTAGAGTGAGAGGGAGTAAACTTCAGTGTCACAGTGTCCTCATACTCCAGAGAGATCATGTCATTGGTAGTGAACAGCTGCAAAACTGCCTTACTGTTTGCTAACTGAATGGGTGGGACCGTCTCAAAGTCTGTAGTTCCTAAATATGGAAAAATTAGTGTCATGCCATTTGATTATTGACAACACAGCATAAACCTACGTACGTGCTGTGCCTGAAGCCTCTGCAGTGATATTTCCCAAGATTAATAGCATTGGGAATTTTGTTTTTCCTTTCACATCAGGTTCAAATATAACTACTTCCAGACTCTCTCCTTCCTCCACATCATAAGATACTCTGGTAAACCCATGAACTGAATATACACACACGTACACATATGAGATAGCAATTAATCTCTCAATTTTATGGGACTTTATCTAGAGTAACCACACTCCCATGCTATTATTATTAGGTGTACCTGTACACTGTGAGATAATACAAGTCCCATTGTCATCTGCATAGGAGTGGCCATTGTCGGTTCCAACGCAGCATTCTTTAGCTGAGTTTACTGCAAATGGGACTCCAGCACAACCAGATTCAGAATAACACTGTTGTGATAGGGCTAAAGACAGCATCATTGCTACGGATTACTACAGCTCTACGTTGTGGCGCTGCATGCACGCATACAAAGTCGCATTATTATGTAACGGACTAAGCATAGACTACGTGGCTAAACAATTTATTACGTTCCTTTCAAAAAAAAGCTAAACAATGACACCATAAAATACAACTTATCCTTAAGAAATAAAATGCAAAATGGACTGCATGTGTCCCGGTGGGAAAATAATATCCTACAGCTGTAGTTACTGTGGAATTACCTCCACGAGCAAAGAGAAGGCTGATCACAACAGTTGCTGCGAAAATCGTCTGCATCATCTTAGTGGAAGGGTATATATACTCGACAGGAGGTAGGCCACGTAACAGCCGCGAATCCTAGACCAGGGCTCTTGCTCCTCTTCGGAATCTTATCAATCTAGAACTTCACGCTCGTTTACGTATGTATAGTAGCCACAAACCGTATAGCTGAGCCCCACCTACACATATGATTGGAAATTCCTTTTACATGGAAACAACGGTGACTCCGATAAGGTACGTACTACAGTGTGGTCATGTTTACTATTAATGTTGTGTATGTCAGGAATGTCCACCCAATTAAGATGTGAAAATAATAATTTCTGCATATAGCATGGACACACAGAGTAGCAACTATGCTAACATAAAAAGTGTACCCATATAATTACAAAGATGGCAGGTGGCAGTGCATGAGGGAAAAACAAAACTTATAGGTATCAGTGTTGACAGCTGTTCTCTCAAATAAAATTGAATCTGGGTCTGAGGTGTGGTAGTATGGTACCAGTGGCGGATCTAGGATTTTGCAAAGGGTATATAGCATGTCGCGGAGCGCGCTAGTTTTGAAGCCACACCCAGTTAATTACATCCTCATGCGCGAATGACCTGCGGAATTACGTCCGCGTGCGTACAGGTTACCCATGTCACCCCTGCCCAGTTTCAGTTATAGTAAAGGGTACTGGAGTTTACATGTAGGTGAAGACCGATAATCGCTGCGTATATAGTGCTAGGCGTCTGTTATTGCTTGCTAGCGCTAACGCACGCTCGCGGGCGCAAATTATGAAACGACACTGAAGTCAGCTGCGCGTGTTCGAACTATTATACAGTCGCAGCAAAAGGGGATTTCAGTGGAAACCTCTGAAATCCCCCCTAGATCCGCCACTGTGTACGTCTTGTCAGAATATAAGCTTTATTAAACATTTTATTGTACACTACCTCACGTCTATGGTATTTATAACAAGTAGATCTAAATAAGGAATTTAAAAAGAAAAATAGATCTAGGGATTTCATAAAAATGAAAGGAGACAAGATTGGGACACAGACGTACGTACGTACGTTATGAAATATCGACTTAGCCATAATGTTACTGTAACAGTGTATATACAATACTTAGTTTAGTATAATATATATAGCTCTAGTAGTCTATAAGATGTAAGGAGGCTATTGTTGCCTGCCATGACAATATATTTTTGGTACCACTATCTCTAGGCCTAAATCACGTACCTTTTCTGCTGCACATAGATCTCGTGATGCTACAGAGAGGAATATTCGGTGAATGGGCGTGCCTCCAGGTCGGCATGTCGACTCCGGAATGGAAGTCAGTCGACTTGGAACACGGAAGGTGTGTAATAGCAAGTCGACCAAGCCGTCGGGAAGTCGACTTGAGATTTATCAAGTCGACTTGAAAATTGTAAGCCGTCAACTTGAGATTTGTCAAGTGGACTTGAAAATTGCAAGCTGTCGGGAAGTCGACTTGAGATTTATCATAGATACTAAACGAGAACTTCTCGTTTAGTATCTATGGATTTATCAAGTTGACTTGAAAATTGCAAGCCGTCAGGAGTCGACTTGAGATCGATCAAGACGACTTGAATGTTGCCTATGAAACGTCGTTAGTAAGCCGTCCTGAAAGACTGTCGAGTCGACTTATGAGTCGTCGTTGCGACTAAATAAGTCGTTGGGAAGGCCATTCTGAGTGCATCGGCGTCTCCCCACCAGCTGAATATGCTGAACACTGCATTGAATACAAGTAGGACGACAGACAACAGAAGTGCTTGTGCCTCGAGGAACACAGTCCTACTGTTGGGTACCCGTAGTCTCTCGTCGTCCTCTCCCCGCGGTTTAGCGTTCTGTACGTAGTACGTCGGCATGGCTGCAAAATCGGCGACCAGTGATGATACAGACAGACTCTTTCTAGGCGCTCTTTATGGTGCATATATGAACACATGGTGTAATTCGACACACACGGAAGGTATTAATTCCCCAAAGTTAACTCCTCCATGATATACGTACGAAAAACTGCACGATTTAATTAATTAATCTGCTTACGAGATTTTAATGCGCATGCGCATAGAGTAAACTACTAGGAATAAACACAGAGATACAGGAGAAGAGACAGAAGAGGAAGGGAGAGGGAAGAGAGAGGGAGGCAGTACTACTGGATGCAGAGGGACTGCCATTTCCCCAAGAATCTGCGTTATTGGATGTTTTCATTGTAACATCAGAGTTCAAAGGTGAATTTGATTGAGCTGTTAGATAGTTCATAGCTGTCACAAATCCTGCATTTTGATTGGTCAATAGCAGGTTCCTTATTTTGCATAGTGAACCTGATCCCACATAGTGAACCTACATTTAAACAAGCGTTTTTTTAGCAGTGCGGCGCAGTGGGCTGGTTACTTATTGAAACTTAACATGAAACTTGTACTTCGAACTACAGCACAGAACACAAACATAAATATGCATAACTATGTACAACTGTCTTCTTGCTTGCTAGCAAGCATATGTAGTCTTACTCCTTCGAGTTATCTTTGATTTCAATTGTTCCATTCGTTGCGTCTAGTAAAATTTTGTCCCTGTCCAAATCAGCAGTCCCCTCAAGAGTAACATAGAACATCTCCTTACCCTCTTGTATACCATCATTCACAATTGATATATAATGGCATTTTTTCATGCTACAGTTCTCAAATTGCAGGGTCACAGGAGTATTTTGAACATAATCCATGGGAGCCACTGAAAATGAAATCACACATAGCTTCATTGATGTACATAGCACCATACATTGACTACATACCTGCAGTGCCATCTATAGCTCTGAGGTTGACAGAAAAGGGACACACAGCAGAGGATCCCGTCACAGTGACACAAAACTCTATATTACCTACAGTATCCTCTGATACTTTGTAGTATGTCTTCTCCAAGCCCACGATAGCCACTAAAAATTAGTAATAGACTCCGTGTAGGAAGGTGCTAAAACACATTGTAGGCACTACACCCCATGGGAAACTTATGCAGCTATACACATGATAACTCAAGATGCTTATAAAAGCAAGGCAACACAACCACAACCCAACAGAAAGGCAATATGACACAACATATGTTTCTGGCTGCCTTAGGTGGGATGAAATATGTACTTTTCCACACATAAAATGATAGCACAACTTGACTCGCTGAAACAATTTTAAAAGATTACTAGCATGCACAAAGTTTTACTTTTCTACTTACTTGCAATGTTCTTGATATTGACCACTCCATTCACTGGGTTTAGTGTGATCCTTGCATCCAGACCAAGAGGCCTCTCCAAAGTAATAGTAAATGTCTCTGTCTCCTCAATTAAGTTGTCAAGTAAAATAGATACATTTGCACAACTTCTATTGTCACATCCACTAAAGAATAAGGTTGTAGAAAGAGACTGGAAATCATCTCCATCTGGTGGTAGGGCGGCATGTACAGTTTGATGGTGCATGTAACAATGGAATATACACTCATACAAATTAAACTCATTGGGGCATCACAAGTAGCTAGTCCAGGTTCACCTGATTATATGGGACATCAAAGCATGTTGTTTACTAGGCACTTACCTGCACTACCGCTACCAGTTTCAAGTCTGATATTGAAAGCAAATTCAATAGGACAGCCTCCACTGGGGACGAACACAACTGCACACACTTCTACCACATTGTCATCCTCAGCAACAGTGTATACTGTCCTCTCCAGACCCACAATAGCCATCTCTGGAGAAGAGAAGAAAAACACAATTTTCTTACAATTAGAAATACTATAAATACATACCATCATTTTCTTTGATTGTAATCTGTCCTTCCTCCTTTCCACACATAAAATGAATGCACTAAAGTGCAGAACCCTCGGCATACGCGAATCCTTGAAAGCGCATGCGCTATTGAAACGCACTCTAATTACGTGTAACGGAAAGTATACGGAAGACTTTAGAGAAAAGACGGAGACTAAAGAGAAAGAAGCTTGCTGCCTTACATCTAGTCGTATTCCAGGTAGTGTTTAGCCTATTGTTAAGCCTTTTTAGGACCCTTAGAAGACTATGCTGTCGAAAAAATGCGCGGAATATCGCTGCAGTACCCTCGTAGGATGTCACGGGTAAGCAAATGACGCCATAACTTTTGAACGGAGCGGTTTCAGAGAACACCCTACAAATTTTTTGACCTCCGTTGCCCGCTGAGTGCGTGACAATATTTTCAGGATGAACAGACGCTCCAGAGGTGAGATTTGACTTAACAGACAGACAGACACACACACACACACACACACACACACACACACAGAGACCCAACTACCGTAACCCTCGCTGCACATGCGCGCCGAGGGTTAATGATAGCACAACTGTCTATATATACTTGTATAGGAAGAAACTCACGATCGTCATCTTGCACATTAATTATTCCATTCATGCGGTCCAAGTCTACCACAATATCCATGCCAGAGGTCAACTCCAGGGTGATATTGAATGACTCATCCTTCTCTACTACATCATCATTCATAATCTGGATGCCTATACACTTCTCCAGCTCACAGCGGTCAAACTCCAAAGTGTACACAGTACCATAATCTGTGGTACAATATACAGAAGGTGAAATAAACTGAGTGTTTTTGGGAGAACCATAGCATCACTCTTTGAACAATACCTGCACTGCTAGCCACAAATCTGAGAGTGAGAGACAAGTTGCTCTCCAGACACCTAGCAGTATTCCCCCGTCTTCTGACACACACCATAACCACACCCACATCTTCACTGACATTGTACACTGTCTGTTGTAGACCAATCATCCTCACTGAAAACAATTTTAAAAGATTACTAGCATGCACAAAGGTTTACTTTTCTACTTACTTGCAATGTTCTTGATATTGACCACTCCATTCACTGGGTTTAGTGTGATCCTTGCATCCAGACCAAGAGGCCTCTCCAAAGTAATAGTAAATGTCTCTGTCTCCTCAATTAAGTTGTCAAGTACAATAGATACATTTGCACAACTTCTATTGTCACATCCACTAAAGAATAAGGTTGTAGAAAGAGACTGGAAATCATCTCCATCTGGTGGTAGGGCGGCATGTACAGTTTGATGGTGCATGCAACAATGGAATATACACTCATACAAATTAAACTCATTGGGGGATCACAAGTAGCTAGTCCAGGTTCACCTGATTATATGGGACATCAAAGCATGTTGTTTACTAGGCACTTACCTGCACTACCGCTACCAGTTTCAAGTCTGATATTGAAAGCAAATTCAATAGGACAGCCTCCACTGGGGACGAACACAACTGCACACACTTCTACCACATTGTCATCCTCAGCAACAGTGTATACTGTCCTCTCCAGACCCACAATAGCAATCTCTGGAGAAGAGAAGACAATTTTCTTACAATTAGAAATACTATAAATACATACCATCATTTTCTTTGATTGTAATCTGTCCTTCATCAGTCGTAAATTGGATTCTCTCATCAAGGCCTTCAGTCCTCGTCAAGGTAAGTTTAAATGACTCTTCAGTCATCTCCAGTGACTTGTCATCAATAATTGGTACATACAGACAAATTTTTCTCTCTCTATTAAAGGTTAAGACCTGGGACACTGGCATGTAATCCATGCTACCTAAAAGTGTAAACACACTTTGCAATACTCGATACAGCACATATAATACAAACTTTGAACAGAGAAGATCTTAATATCTTAGACAAGTGCATACCTGCAGTACCAGCAATGGTTGAAAGGTTGACGGCAAATTTGAATGCAATGGAACAATATGTCGGACAGTACAGGACAACACACACCTCTACAGTACCCACACTCTCTATCACAGGAAATAATGTCTTCTCTAAACCAACGTTAACTTCTGCAATATAAAACAACTTTAATCTACTGCAACATGTCACATATTTACAATCCATACCATCACTGTCAATTATATATATTACAGCAGTTGATGGATCAATAGAGATCCTGTTAGCCAAGTGTGCAAATCTGTCACCAATCTTAATGCTGTTGTTTGGATTAGTGTTCCCCAGGGACACTGTAAATGACTCAACCATCTCCAATACATCATCATTCACAATACTTATATTCAAACAAATCTTTTTCTGGCACTTTTTAAATTCCAAAATAAAAGTGGAGACAGCAACATAATCCTCAGGAGACCCTACAAACAAGATAAGTCTATTATTGTCTTCTTGTGGCTCATATGCATGATATTACCTGCAGTTCCATTAATGGTTGAGAGGCCTGTTATATTAAATGGAAATTGGATGGGACAGTTACTACTGGTGTCATTGGGAATGTGTATAAGAGCACACACTTCTACCACTTCACATTCATCCTCTATGACTGTATAGGATGCCATTTCCATACCCACCACAGCCACTGTAGAGGGAGAGCCCAGGTAATAACATATCTAAGAGCACATGTTGTAATTATACGCCAATATCAGTGCTACGAAGAGTAGTACAGAAGCTCATCTATACATCAAAACCCTCTAGAAATGAAGACATCTTACGCTACTAAGTCTATATATTTCGAACAACAACTTGTATGAGTGTATATTGTAGTCTGAAGTCTGAGAGCATACCATCTTCATCATCTTCAAAAACAGTGACTGTTGCTGTGTTGGGTTCATCAATTATAATCCTGTCGCTCATCCCATCGAGTTCTATGACAAAGTGCTCTGTCCCCTCTAGGGACACGTCATCCATGATAAGTACATCTTCACACTTGTACCTCACACATTCCTCAAACATTAGCATAGAGCTCACAGGTTTGTAATCATGTTTTGACTCTGAGCAGAAAGAGACAATCACAACACTCAGAGTACACTGTATCATCATCAATGTACCTGCACTATAATCCCTACTGAGGAATATAAGGGGAAATCGGAAGTCTACAGGACATTTAACTTCATTTGGATCAGGGAATTGAATTGTGGCACACACTGAGAGCCTTAGATTTCCCTCGATGACATTATATTCTGTCCTATTTAAAGTCACCAAAGCCACTGAAGGAGAAGAAAGAACAGGAGAAAGATATATCGAACACTGGAAAGTGCCATACATGCAATACATACATTCTTCATTATCCATGATGGTAACTTCTCCATCCACTGAATCTCGGTCTAGCGTGATCCTGCTATCAATGTTCTCCAGAGAAATAGTAAATGTCTGCCTTCTTTCCACAGTCATATCATCCAAAATTGTTATCCTCACACAGCTCTTGTTTGCACATTCAGGAAATGTCAGGATAGTGGATACACCCTCATAATCTATGCCAGCAACTGCAAAAATGTATCATTTACAACTCAACAATACCACTATACTAGTTACTACTACATACCTGCAGTGTCATCTCTAGTCAAAAGTATGACATTGAAGGTGAATGGGATGGGACAATCACTGAAGGAATTTATTTTAGCACACACCTCTACCTCACCGACATCTTCATTGACATAGTACAACGTTCTCTCCAGACCTACCTTAGGCACTGCACATGGCAAACAGAAAGTAACAGTGGAAACAATAATTATCACACATATATAATATATGTATATTAAGTGCAAGTATATTTTATATGTACTTACAAATGAAAACAATTTGTGCTGTTTTAGTGTAAGAACTGAAGGTAATCCTAGGAACAGATTCTTCAGACCATACAAGAGTGATATTATGTGTCCCCACAGTGAAGTGAGTGGTCGTAATCACAGTGCAACTCTTTCTATCACTTGGTTGAAATGTCAATAGCACTGATGGATCTTCAAGAGAAGCAATGAAATATATATACCAATAGTGTATAGAAAGAGCATATTCATTACCAGCATCTATGGAAACTACGAAAGGGAACAGAACGGGACACGAGACGTTGGGACTATACACAACAGCACACACTTTTACTGAATCCATGTATTCTGTGACTTCATATATTGTCTTTTCGAATCCAACCACAGCAATATCTAGGGAATGTAAATCCACCCTCAATACAGGTCCATGTGTATATGCATACATTATCTGCACCTTTATTATCAGTGATTGATATATATGCTCTATCTGGTTTAGCTGTGGACTGGCTATTATTGGTTGTTAGAGTCACAGAAAACATCTCCACCTCCTCCACCTCTGAGTCATTTATGATTGTTATATTCACACATTTTCTGCCACGCGAATTGAATATTATGCTGGCAGGAAGACCAACATAGTCTGCAGAAGACACTACAAGGCAATACGAAAGATTATCACCATTTCACATAACACTACTATAGTCACTAGTCCTGCACACACAAAACATAGTACCATTCCATATACCTCCATTGCATACTCTACATTCTCCTAGATTTGAGCTGAATGCTAAAATAAGAAAAAGAAATTGCTATAATTTGTACCTTTCATTGTATAGCTGTAATTTGAGTAAGGACAGGAAACATCCCATATCTTACCATTATTGATAGTAACTATGTGAGGATCAATGGAGCAGGCCTTGCTGGACAGTACGACACACAGTTCTAGAATACCAGCATCCTCCTCAACTGTGTAGTTCCGTTCAAATCCTACTACAATCTCTGAGATATTGGACAAGATATACATTTGCAATGATAGCATGCAACAGTGTACAGCTAAATGGATGTATATGTTGTTATGGTTGCCTGTCACAATCCTAGCCTTGCCTATAAACACCTTGTTTTCTGATGGCACCACCATTACATCCAAAACACTGACTTTATTGAATTCCTTACCATTCACTCTGTCCTTAATGATAATCATTGTTCTATTTGGGTGAAGGTTTATGAGACTAGTCAAACCAGAGATCCTCCTCAAAGTGAGGTAAAACGACTCTACATCTTCTATCATTTCATCATCATTAATGTCCACAGAGACACACTGGGATTTTTTACATAAACCGAAAGTCAAATATTTTCGTAGAGGCACGTAATCAGAAGGAGCCACTGGAGAGAGAAACAAGTGATCGATAAGTTACACCTCATAATAGAATACACAATGAACCCTACCTGCACTGCCATCCACACTTTCGAGTAAGAGTCTGAATGCAAAAGAAATTGGGCACCCTTCTCCAAAGACTCTCGCACACACTGTCACTGTCACTGGATGACCATCTTCTTCAACAGTGTAGGCTGTGGACTCCAACCCTACTGTAGCTCCTGCATATATAACAGCTCGTCACAATAGCTATGAATTTTATGACCAAAAAATTTTTAAAGGTTGTTTTTAGCCTTTCTGTGCATGGATATCTCAGTTATACATTCAGTAATTAATGATGTAAATACACCCCCTGAATTCTTTGTTAATAACTATCAATTACTTCAGTTATAGTAAATATCCCTCCAATAACTGAAATAACTATATATGGAGAAAACTATTCTTAGAACAAATTTATGTCTCTGAAATGATTGTAACTATAGTACTATGGCAGTTGGAATTCTGAATGTGGCTACTGGTATATATGATGGTGCCATCTTTATGCATCAATACTCCTTACTATTTGCACTATAGATCCAAATTTCTCCATCAGTTTGGTTAAGTGTGACTGCCTTACTCAGGCCAGGAGTTCCTTGTAGTATAACACGAAAATACTCGGGAAATTCCACCTCCTGATCATCTATTATACTTATATTCACACACTTCTGGTTATCACATGCACCAAATGTAATGGTGCTATCCAGATACATATAATCCAGTCCAGATACTGCAAGGGGAGAACCCTATCATTATGGACACAGCCTACTTACATAAAAAGTTACATGTTTCTACATGAGAATTGTTACCTGCAGTGTAATCAACAGTGTAAATCCTGATATCAAAGGAAAAAGGAACAGGACATTCTACAGGGCTTCTCACTACCGCACACACTTCCACTGCTCCCTCCTCCTCGTTACACTTGTAGAGTGTCTCCTCCAGACTCACAACATAACCTAGGATGAGTGGTGTATTATAGGGATACATCTGTCCCTAGTTATCATCAACAAATACTAGTATCATATGTGAAAATACTCAACCAGCTTGTAGCTAACTAATGTCTTACTATCACTATCCAGAATCAGAATAGCAGCTTGATCATACATTGGCTGTACAATGGTGGGCACTGTAGCACGTCTGATAGCCAGAGTCAGGCCTATGTATTCTGCTCCCTCCAAATGCGTGTCATCATAGATGGTCTGGTTGTAGCAGACAACTCTTCTTGTGGAATTTATAATTCTGTCTCTGATATCATTAAACCCCAATACTTGCTGTTCATAGTCTGACGTTGGGATCATATGATATGTACCATTGAGTGAATGAGGAGGATCAGGGACTGGAGTGAATTGTCAGATCAAAACTTAGCAGATGACAAGTACACTAACTTACCTGCTAGTTCAGCATTGGATGGTATGTAGATTGAACTACTAAAATCGTATACTTCTACACGAATAATGCCATCATAGAGGTCCTTAGGGCTAGTGACATGGACACAAACCTCAACCTGACCCTTACTCTCAAGGACAGTGTACATTGTCTCCACAAATGCAACAACAAATGGCTCTGAAAGGCAGAAAGGTACATATTACAGCTTGACGGTATGAAAATACAGAGCTAACCATCATCTTCTTTAATGCAGAGAGTATGTAGACAGAAGAAGTCCATTTGATTGTCTTCATCAGTATTGCATGTAAATGACTCATAATGTTCCACATGCCCTGAGTTCATAATTGCTATTGTGTAGCACTCTTCTGGCTCAAAAAAGAAATCATTTTGTACTTTTACCTCTAGTGGAATTGCGAGGTCATGGCTACCATTATACAGTTTACTGCTGAATCTTTTTCTGTCACTTCTCTTGGGATGGTGAAACTGAACTTTATAGTCTAACTCAGATAATCTCAACGAATGTACATCAAGACTGAGTACAACATCACTCTCTACTATTGTCTGGCTCCTCTGACGGAATCCAATGATCATATCTACAGGAATGCAATAGCCATTAATATAGACTAGTAAAAGATTGGCAAGTAACATTACCATCATTATCCACAATCTTAATCTCGATAGCTCCATTTCTTCCAAAACACTGTCCACCACAACACTCTGTACACCCACTTCTCTGGAAGCAGGTAAAACTGTCTGGGACATCACTACCTATCTGAGCAACAAGTGCAAATCTTTGACAATTCTCATTAATGTCATCATCAACCACAACATTAGGTAGCGGTATTGTGTGAAGTCCCCTCTCAGAGTCCGATGCAGGAACAGTTATTGTGAAAGATGTATTAATGAAATCTACACCTATATATGGGAAGTAAACAATAACATACACATCACTAGCCGAGTGCAATAAATAAAACAACAAAATTCAATTAATTTACAGTAAAATGATAACTAGGGCCTTTTATTAAATGTATATATGTGTCTGATCATTTACCTGGTGTAGCCTCGGCAATAGCCCGAGATGTGATGAAAGCACTCACATTGAAGCCAGCAGGATCAATTGCCTGTTTAATACTAACTGGGAACAGAGTCATATTGAATGGATTCTGTGTCCTTCCAAACTGTAGATGTATCACTGGAGTCTGTGTTTGATCTTCACGTATAGTGTAATGACCTTCTTCGATACAAATATGCAGCCCTATACAATAAAAAGTATATACTCAACAATAATATTAAATAGAAGCAACTCACTAATGCATGATAATTGTATTAGGAAAGTGCATTCTATATGTAGCCTCGTTCCCAGGCTCTCCCCCGCTACGCAATCTTATAACTGCACTTCTATATGTACTTAGTGCTGTCATGTGACCTAGAGCCAATCAGTTTCTTCCATTTGGTCACATGACTGCCGCTTTAAGCAACTTAATACGCACTTTTCTGTGCATTAACTGGTTAATGCACACTTTTCATTTTGTGTCTACGGGCACGCGCGCGTCCAGGTGCTTCGCCTCTGAATACTCAGAATACTGATGTGTCGCTTGTGTGGGGAGCAAACCGAGACTGCACCGTTCTCCTGGCCGCTCTCTCTCTCTCTCCGACGCGTTTTCGAAACCTTCCTCGACTCCGATTGGTTCTAGGTCACATGACAGCACTAAAATGTTTAGAAAACACTGCCCAAGTACATTATGCAGTTTTATTAGTGCACTCGGAGGATGCACTCGATTAAGTAATGCACTCGCCTACGGCTCGTGCATTACATAACCTCGAGCGTTATTGCATCTCCTCGCGCACTAGCTAAGTCTAAACCGCATAATGCGTTCTCTTATTAGTGCACTCGGAGGATGCAATAATGCTCTCGATTAAGTAATGCACTCGCCTACAGCTCGTGCATTACATAACCTCGAGCGTTATTGCATCTCCTCGCGCACTAAGTCTAAACTGCATAATGCACTGGGAAAAGTATTACTTACGGTCGTTATCAATGATATTCACAGTAGCATTGTCTCTAATGAACTCTCCGCCATCCTCAACCAGTTGGATTAAGTTAGAGAGAGAGGGAGTAAACTTCAGTGTTACAGTGTCCTTATACTCCAGAGAGATCATGTCATTGGTAGTGAACAGCTGCAAAACTGCCTTATTGTTTGCTAACTGAATGGGTGGGACCATCTCAAAGTCTGTAGTTTCTAAATATGGACAAGATAGTGTCATGCCATTTAATTATTGACAACACAGCATAAATCTACATACGTGCTGTGCCTGAAGCCTCTGCAGTGATATTTCCCAAGATTAATAGCATTGGGAATTTTGTTTTTCCTTTCACATCAGGTTCAAATATAACTACTTCCAGACTCTCTCCTTCCTCCACATCATAAGATACTCTGGTAAACCCATGAACTGAATATACACACACGTACACATATGAGATAGCAATTAATCTCTCAATTTCATGGGACTTTGATTAACTAGTGCAAAACTATATACAGAGCTAGAGTAACACACTCCCATGCTATTATTATTAGGTGTACCTGTACACTGTGAGATAATACAAGTCCCATTGCCATCTGCATAGGAGTGGCCATTGTCGGTTCCAACGCAGCATTCTTTAGCTGAGTTCACTGCAAATGGGACTCCAGCACAACCAGATTCAGAATAGCACTGTTGTGATAGGGCTGAAGACAGCATCAATGCTACGGATTACTACAGTTCCTCGTTTTTGGCGCTGCATGCACGCATACAAAGTCGCGGACTTAGACTACGTACGTAGCTAAACAACGGCGCCAGAAAATACAACTTCATCCTCAGTTCATTTAAGAAATAAAATCCTCATCTGAATCAGGCTTGATGTACATATATCATTACCTAGCGCGTGTATTTATTCGCAATGCACATCCAGCAAACTGGACTGTGTCCCGATGGGAAGATAACTATTTCCTGTGGCGTAGTTACTGTGGAATTACCTCCACGAGCAAAGAGAAGGTTGATCACAACAGTTGCTGCGAAAAACATCTGCAACATCTTAGTGGAAGGGTATGTATACTCGACAGGAGGTAGGCCACGTACGTAACAGCCGCGAATCCAGCTAGACCAGGGGCTGTTGCTCCTCTTCGGAATCTTAGCAATCTGCTCTACGCTACAACTTCACGCACGTAACGTATGTAGTAGCCACAAACCGTACGTTAATTAGCTGAGCCCCACCTACACGTATGGCTGGAAATTCATTTCATATGGAACATTGGTGCCTCCAACAAGGTACACTATCGAACACTCTTCTTTTGTTCATTTTTCAGAAGTGTTCTTTATAAATAGGTGTGTACTAGTTACATTTTGTGCTTTATCAAGAGCACGGTATTATATTACTATAGTGTGGGCATGTTTACTAATTCACTTAATTAGATTTACTAATTAAGCTCTGGAATGAGGCTGGAATCATTTTCCATTGTTTGTGTGTATGCAATTAATTAATTTTGTGTATGTCAGGAATCCACCCAACGATGTGCATTTTTTAATTTCTGCATGGTCGCTCAGAGTGCTAACATAAAAAGTGTACCCACATAATTAAAACAAAGAAGAACTGTTGTGAATTTCAGGTGGCAGTGCATTCCAAGTGCAAATAGCGTGAAGGAGGAAAGCAAACTTAACTGGTCTCTCAAATTAAATCTTGGTCTGAGGTGTGGTAGCGTGGTACGTCTCGTCAGAATATAAGAACCAAAGCTTTAAACATAGTCTTCTAGTAGACAGAGTTGGCAGGTTACCACTATATAGTAAACTCTTGTAGTCACTGTTCCATATTTTAGTGCATATTCTCAAAGTAAACCTTTTGCATTCTCTCTAGTGCATAAATATGGGTTGAATGGTGAGGATTCCAAACTGGTGATGCGTACTCAAGTTGTGGGGAGATGTAAGAGAGGTAAAGCTGCTCCATTGTAGCTGGTGAAGAGCTGCAAAGGAAGTATACAGTGAAAAACCAGTTAAACGAGAGTAAATATTAGAGGATGTAGAGATGACAGTGCCAAAAATCAGAGAAACACGTACAGTATAAGGGGAGGAGGCCACACACAACAATGACATGAAATAATCAAACCAAGAGACTTGCAAAGCAATACAATACAACACAACTCACCCAAGACAGTTATTTTCAAAGAAAAAAACTGCCTCAGGCGGGACTCGAACCCGCGACATACTGCGTACTAGGCAGATGCTCTACCAACATGCCTTACCCCTCCCTAAATCTTTCATTCTAAGCATGTTATTGTTGCATGCCCCATCCCCTGGGAATGGGATAAATATCTTCATGACTACAGACACACATCTGTCACACACACGCATCCCCCTCAATCAATTAATATGTCTGGCACCTCCAGACCTACGTACCACATGCACAGCATCTCGAGCTGTATCCAGTGGTATATACACCTATGTATACCCTCATTGGCCTATGCAATATTAATTCTACCTTCACTGGCAAGATGACTACAATCATTGCAACAGCTACTTGACTGCAGCCTGCAACTTATGGTGGAAATGGCGAAGCAGAATCGTGGGCAAAATCTTCTGAGCAAAAAGCATGCAAACACGTGTTGGATAATGAAACCCAATAATACAGCAGTCCAGATCTCCGTATACGGACACTCGCTGCAGCCACTACATAATTGTACTCTATATATCATTAATACACTGCAAAAAGGTTGTTTTAACCTGTGTACTAGGGCCACTAAATTCCTTTTTAATGAGTGAGAAACGAAAAATTAGAAATGGCATGTCTTTTGATTTTGAGTAACCTTAATAACCTCCTGCATGATTTGCTGAACTTTCTTTACACCTGTATGCCAACAAATAATGACAACTTGGGAATGTAGAGGTAATAGTATAGTGTTTCTCCTCATTAATGGCGAATGTATATAGTGGCAGTATAATGCTTTATTTTATAACAAAACATGCAACTGAGGTCACTACATGCAACTGAGGTTTTACTGCTATTCCTTTACTAATGAGAGGGAAACTTGATGAATTTACTTATAGCACACTGCGTGGGCAGATCAAAGGAGCCGGTAGGGACTGTATATATAGGTGCATCCTCTATAAAACATGCACTTATATAGGAGTCATTAGTGGCCATTTGTGGGCTATAAGTTAGTTATAACACCACTTATCGTGCAGTATCCATTTACAGATACTCCCACTAGGGCGCTTCGTGTCCTCGTGAGTCGTGTCTGTAAATCTGGATACAGCACTCTAATATAACTGTGATATAACTATACACTGCAAAAACAGGGTGGTAGTTTAACAATTAGGTGTGCATGCATGGTTACCTCAGTTGTATTTTTGTAACTACAACCTCCCAAGAGGTTGCGTATCTCAAGTGACAATCATACTCCCTTTGAAATACCTTATCTCTTAGAAGAAACGTATCTTTTGAATACCACCACTTAAGACAGGTTATATAGTCATGTAATGCAACTGAGGTGACCACACACACTGGTTAAAACAACCCCCTCTTTTTTGTGGTGTAACATAAATTCCTGAGTTGTCATGTGGTTGAGTTCCTCAAATCACTAGTGGATGGTGATTTTCACAAGCCAGGTTGCTCATAGCTCTATGTTTGTCTCGAAAGCATTTGCCAGCTGTAGCTATAGTATACTCAAGTTGCTCACTCAAACAACCACAGAAGGGTTAAAACCACCTTTAATTTTTTACAATGTACACTGTTATATCGATATATTGCAGCTTACATAATACTGTATTATAGGTATATGTACCAGTGTAGCTATAGAGTGTTACTGTTTGAACCTTAGGTAGTAAAACTGTTAGTGCTCTGTTGATCCTATACTTGATACAAGATGCTGCATATCTACTCTAGAAGACTCAATGAGAGGTGCATGCTGTTCAGTGAATGGCAATTACATCGTTTTGTTTTACTTAGTCTAATGTAATGTCAACCTTTGACCTGAATTTAAATAATGAAATAATAATTCAAGCAATAATCTGAGAGCATCATAGAATGTGTGTGGTATGTGGTATTCAGTATGGTATGAGTGCCACATCATCAGTATCATCTGATCCTCCACTGCCTACAGAGGGTCGAGTACGTTGGAATACACAAATAAGAAGGAAGTGAACCACCATCAGTACACCGACCACCAACACGAGGACAAACACAAACAGATTGTTTCTGCTAATGCCATTGAAATCGTTATCCCAATGTTCAGCTAGAGTACCTACCAGCCACCATATCACGGCTGGATATACGGCGTTCACGTAGCGTAAATAACGGTCCAAAATCGTAATCTCCAACAGAAAATAGCCAATTATCAGTGCGCTGAGCAGAGATAAAAGGCACGTGCCGATTGTGTCATTGTGAATATCGGAATCTTCTTTAAGTACGACAGCAATGTGGAGGAGGGTGGAGAGGACAGTCCACGCCGCATAGAACGATAGTCCATTTACAGTAATTAAGTGCGTAAACCATTTATCCATGAAGGGAACTTCCTTTGGTCCAGTAGTAAGTCTACGAAGATAACCAGCGACCACGGCCACGCAGAGGCAGAGTAAAATGGCCTCTACGGCTATTAGTGCTAGTGATAGTTCGTTCGCTGAGTGGCCGACAGTGTACACGTAGCCCACATTCACACAGCACGCGACCCAGAAAATGGGATAGAGGATGGGATGGAGGGTACGTTCTACTCCCTGTCGGCAGGTGTACAGGCAGGCGTGTATTAACCAGGTAAACTGCAGGAGGAATACGACGATCCACCCCGCAAAGGCCCAAGATACTGGCAAAAATGGAGTGCGAAAACGAGATGATGTTAGTCTCTCGCGAGTTCCCTCGCCCATTCCGAGTGCATCGGCGTCTCCCCACCAGCTGAATATGCTGAACGCTGCATTGAATACAAGTAGGACGACAGACAACAGAAGTGCTTGTGCCTCGAGGAACACAGTCCTACTGTTGGGTACCCGTAGTCTCTCGTCGTCCTCTCCCCGCGGTTTAGCGTTCTGTACGTAGTACGTCGGCATGGCTGCAAAATCGGCGACCAGTGATGATACAGACAGACTCTTTCTAGGCGCTCTTTATGGTGCATATATGAACACATCGTGTAATTCGACACACACGGAAGGTATTAATTCCCCAAAGTTAACTCCTCCATGATAATTTATACGATACTATAAAAACTGCGCGATTAATTAATCTGCTTACGCGTAGAGATTTTAATGCGCATGCGCATAGAGTAAGCACTAGGAATAAACACAGAGATACAGGAGAAGAGACAGGAGAGGAAGGGAGAGAGGAAGGAGAGGGAAGGGTAGGGCAAGCTGATTGAACACAATGTGACCATGGAATAGTGTCTACTTGTCCCCTTCTCTCCAAGGTTTGTGCACAGACTGGTCGAGAGAGGCAGTACTACTGGATGCAGAGGGACTGCCATTTCCCCAAGAATCTGCATTATTGGCTGTTTTCATTGTAACATCAGAGTTCAAAGGTGAATTTGATTGAGCTGCTAGATCTTCATTTGAAGACATGTGATTGTGTAATAGCTGTGTGTGCGTGTGTGTGTGTGTGTGTGTGTGTGTGTGTGTGTGTGTGTGTGTGTGTGTGTGTGTGTGTGTGTGTGTGTGTGTGTGTGTGTGTGTGTGTGTGTGTGTGTGTGTGTGTGTGTGTGTGTGTGTGTGTGTGTGTGTGTGTGTGTTGATGAGTGGGAACAAACCCACCTACAGTGGAACCTCACTTAACAGCCACCCCTCAACAACAGCCATCTGCTATATAACAGCCAATAGCCCTGGTCCTGATTAACTTAACCCCTGTATAAAAACCCTCTAAAACAGCCACCTCCGTATAACAACCAAAATGTGATTCCCCAAGGGCAGCCGCTATAGAGGGGTTCCACTGTAGTCAAAGTCAACATTGTTTGCATGCATATGACGACGAAAATTAAACCATCTACACATAACAGATATTCCATATTTGGCAACCACCCTGTACAGAATCTTCCAGCTGTAAGACTAGAGGGCTTGTCCCACTCGCCCATGATTACTTTCTTACATAGTTGGTGAATGTGTTGATTTGATCGTAGTAGCCATAGCAGGTCCAAGTACCATTGTGAGTACCGCCCTGGAAGGTCTGGATGTGTTTGAGAGGAGCACCACAGGCCTTGGGGGGGAGGGAGGGAGGGAGGGAGGGAGAGAGGTGGGAGGGAAGGAGGGAGGGAGGGAGGGAGGGAGGGAGGGAGGGAGGGCGGGCAGGAGGGAGGGAGGGAGGGAGGGAGGACAAAAGGAAGCGATAATCCACCTCCTCTTATCAGTGTGTATTCCTAACTGACCTGGTACAGTTCCATCATCATTCTGGAGGGGATCAGCTGGTCCGACAGGCCAGACAAGAACAGTGACGGAGCCCGCACACGACGCATCTCACGATTGGAAAGAAACTGAGGAGAGAATAACAACAGCCATGACCAAGAGAAATGATTAAGAGAGACAGATGGGGTGGGAGGTGGCATACAATACGAACCTTATTCTTGAAGCAGAAGAGGGGAAAGTGACTGGCTCCAGGGAACATTAGCTGGGCCATATTAGGGATGGCAGTGAAGGTGTTCTCAACCACCAGAGCCATTACTCTGGAGAGATAAGGATTGGGAGATAGGGGGAGGAGGGGGAGAGAGAGGGGAGGGGAGAGAGGGGAGAGAGGGGGGAGAGGGGGGGAGAGGGGGAGGGGGAGGGGGAAGAGAGGGTGGGGGAGGGGGAGGGAGAGAGACATGATATAAGCCTACTAATGTCTTCCATGAGAACACTATATATGAGACTGACTTGTCCATGTGAGGATGGGAGGCCGCCAGGTAGATGGCGACAGCTCCTCCCAGGGAACGCCCAAAGAGGATAATCTTACGTCGATCGATATCTCGTCTGGTGAGTAGGAAGTCCAGTCCAGCCTCTGCATCGAGATAGAGACCTGGGAGGTGGGAAATGGGACACCTCAGATAAATGGAGGGAACCCCTCTAATTAGGACACTGAAGTAAAGGCACCCAATGGACATTCAGTGTTTCTTGCAGAAAATATGATCAAGAGGGGACAAAATTGATGCCCCCCTGAGGGGAGAAAATCATGCTCCCCTGCCCCTCCCGACCCCCAAATAAACAGTGATATCATTGTCTACAGCCATCCCAAATTATGTGGAGGAGAAATGAAGAAGGAAATGATGTAGTCATGTTGGTATATCACAGCTGCTATCTGATGACTAGTTTGCATATCAAATGTGCACATTCATGGAAAACCTATTGTGTTCTTATCTTTGTTTTTAGTGGTGGCCCCTGGCAATTATCACTGGACTGACACATCAGACACCTCTTGGAAACAACTCCCACCCTCTCTCTATCCAACTTTCTTAATCATCTGTCTTTCCCCTTCTCCTCCCCTCCCTTCCTCCCTCCCTGTCCTCCCCTCCCTCCCTCCCCTCCCTCCCTCCCTCTCCCCCTCCCTCCCTTTCCTCCCCTCCCTCCCTCCCTCTCCTCCCCTCCCTCCCTCTCCTCCCCTCCCTCTCCTCCCCTCCCCCTCACCATATTCACTCGGTGTCCCCTGGCTCTTCCCATACCCTCGATACTCCAGTAAGAATACATTAAACCCACAGTGTCTATAGAGAGCCTGTGCGTTGTGCAGTCGATGCCCAATATTCCCAGCATTGCCATGGAAATATAACACAGTCGGTGCCTGCCCTATCAACAGCGGAGGTTGTTTGATGAAATATCCGACAATCCTGCAACCATCCTTCGTAGTGAGACAGACATTCTCGTAGGGTAGGCCAAGAGAACTGGGTGTTTGGACAAAGACTCGAGCACTCTCTGGTTGCTCGGGATAGTAGAGCAGAGAGTCTTGGTAGTGGTAGAGCCCGCCAATTACCGTGACGATGAGGAGGAGGAGTATGATGATCCCTCCGTACATCCAGTAGATGAGGATAAGGATGAGGATTGCGGCACCACAGATCCTCCAGAACTTCCAGAGGAGAAGAGTGAGTAGTCGACTGAGGGACTCAGCAGAGCTGAATCCCATGTGGCGATCGGAAGGGAGCATGGGAGTAGGCATGGTGGGTGTGGCCTGAAGAGAGAGAGGGTGAGGTGTAGAGTATAACCCACACGCTGTAAACAAAGCCGTCATCTAAATCAGATGTCTATTACACAAATATACACTATCGATTGCATAATCCGTCACACCGTCTATCACAACAAACGTTAGTTTACCGATTTCTAAATAACGCCTACTATTCTCATCAGTACCACTGGTTTAGACGAAGCCGTAGAGGAGACGGCAAACAGAGCAGGTTTCCACTGGTGACGGTTTGGCCGCTCTGCGCTCTGAACTCAACAGACAGCGTTCAGAGTGGGAACACTCCCAGTCGGGCGTTCTAATTATCCGTTTGTACGATTTTAATATTTCGTTTTAGCTCTGCAAAAAAGAGGGGGAGGGGCAGGTGCTCGGTGCAGAGATACAATGGAGACAGAAGAACATTTTCAAGTGAGTGATTTGAGAAATTCTGCAAACGGAGATTAGAGAGCTTGTCCTTTCACCGTTTATCCCTGCAGACCAAAGTTGGACAGCTGTTTGCCAGCGTCTCCAAGGGCGCGCCCCCAGAGCACGTGAGGGTGGAGGTGGGGCGGGACGTGATCAAGGTTTGCAGACATGACATGGTTTATGAAGACGTCCTAGCTACCAAGGTAAGCCATGAATAAATTAATGAGTCTGGTGCAGTCCAACTGAGCATCCATGTGTTAGTGATTGTCATCCAATGGCAGGACATTGTTAACAGGAGGACTGTACTCTTGGAGAGGTCAGAGGAAGGGCTGGGCATTGCCATTCAGGTATGTCTCCCAGTCCACAGAGACTTGAGACACTGTGTTGAGTGGTCTCACTGTACACTAATGTAGGGTGGAGTGGATTTCAAACTGCCTGTTAGCATCGATACAGTCTTTGAAAACACACCAGGTAATGCTGTCGTGTGGCAGGCATTGTGTGGAGTCATCATAGGAGTAAGAATGGGGGGCCAGGGGCCTGTGCCCCCCCAATATTTTAGGAGGGGGCTGGTCCACTCAATAATTACCCAGCTACTCAAGCATATACAATCCAGTAGACAGTAAGAGTTACTGGTCAATAGACAAATTGGTCGGGTTGAGCTCCCCCAATATCTTCCTACTTCACTGGTCATACATGTTGCAGCCTCCAGATCTGGTCAGATACAGAGTCGAGATGTCCTCCTGGAGGTACGTTAGTCTCACAAACCACACCCTCCGATCTCAAGAGAGAGAGATTGGAGGGTGTCATCACCCCACTATCAGAACATGTAACACTGTGTCTTTGGCAACCTTGATTTAGGTAAATGGTGCAAGCATCTGGGGGAAAACGCACGAGGAAGCAGTAAGTCACTAATCTTTTAACACCTGAAAATTAGTAGGGAAAATATGTATCTTGTAATTGTGTTGCTATTAATATTTCAGGCCAGTCTTTTGAAGGCAGCTGGACAGTTTGTAACACTGACATTAGCATCACTGAGAGAAAAAAATGGTATTGTTTATAATGACATCATGATTGCATTGTTCTTGTATCGGTCCTATGTAACCCTCTCTCTCTCCTCTCCCTCTCCCTCCCTCCCCTCTCTCTCCCTCCCCCTCTCCCCTCCCTCCCTCTCTCTCCCTCTCTCTCCCTCCCCCCCTCTCCTCTCCCCCTCTCCCTCCCCCCTCTCTCTCCCTCTCCCTCTCTCTCTCCCCCCCCTCTCTCCCTCTCCCTCCCTCCCTCTCTCCCTCTCTCCCTCTCTCCCTCTCTCCCTCTCTCCCTCCCTCTCCCCTCCCTCTCTCTCTCCCTCTCCCTCTCTCTCTGTCTCTCCCTCCTTCTCTCTCTCCCCCTCTCTCTCCCTCCCCACCCCTCTCCTCTCCCCCCCCTCTCTCTCCCTCCCCCCTCTCCCTCCCTCCCCCTCTCCTCCCCCCCCCCTCTCTCTCCCTCTCTCTCCTACCTCTCCAGATGATGATGGTGATGATTTCCAACATGAAGAGGATGTAGTGGACTACTGGATCCCTTCTCCTCCGTGTCCCTCAAAATGGCCTCTGTCTCCTGTTACACACCCAACACTGCTATACTCAAGTAAGTGACAATTCAACTTCTCTAAGAAATAACTAAAAACTTTTGCAACAAAACATTTACGAATTTCGTGGATTTTGGAATACCTTTTCTCAAAATTTAGCACTCTCTCCACATGCTGCCAATGCCCTTTCAGTGTTTCGGAAAAGTTTTTTTGGTTGTGAAATTTTTAGTTATACGGTATATACTGTTGAAAAATAGTTACAGGGTCCCTGTTTTACTTGTCACCATTCCTACATCATCCCAATCATTCTGTGGTGGTACAATCTGTGAACCCTTGTGGAATTATGTTCCTCAGACCCCACACGTTCCAGGTGACTGGGTGTGATGAGAGTTCAAAGGTCACTCTACAGTGTGATGAACAAAAGCGAGGTCAGCTGGATGAGTGGCTGTCAGTGATCAGACACAACATATCCCACCTTTGTACCCGGGAGGTTGGTATGGATGTGGCTATTATCATGTACATGTGATGGTCTGTATCTCTTCTTGTTTCAGATGAATGTACTGAATGTTGATAGGGAGGAGAGTGATCAGGTAACTGTTAGTGACTTTTGGTACCTTACAATCTTGCTAGTTCCTGTTCCTCCTCCCTCTCCCTCCCTCCCTCTCCTCCCTCCCTCCTCCTTCCCTCCCTCCTCCCTCCCTCCCTCCCTCCCTCCCTCCCTCCCTCCCTCCCTTCCTCCCTCCCTCCCTTCCTCCCTCCTTCCTCCCTCCCTCCCTCCCTCCCTCCCTCCTCCCTCCCTCCCTCCTCCCTCCCTCCCTCCCCTCCCTTCTTCCACAGCTAGTACTGATGGACTGGGTATACGAGCTCCTCTCCTCCACTCCACACACTAAAGTGTGGAAGAGAAAGTTTCTTGTTCTAAAGAAATCCAACCTTCAAATTTACGACTCATATCCAGTCAGCAAGTAACAATAAACTTAACCCTTTCTTCACCATAATACTGTTACTGTAGACTGATTTTCACGAGTGGTCCAGACCTGTCCACACCCACCAACTGACTGAACTTACCACCAGAGTGCTAAAGGTACTCTACAAGTCACCTCCAGTCAGTGGTGTAGACAGGGGGAGGTGCTTTGGGTGCTCAAGCACCCCCCTTTTATGCCTGAGTCCATAGGCCTAGGCTACTGTACATCAAGTTTACATCTTACCTGACGATTCAGTGGATTCGGAGTATCCTGTTTATCTCCGAATTTAGCATTTGCTACCAAACCAGTGATATTTCATAGTCGCGTGCGAGGTTACATAATAAAGAGGTGTGGCTTCTGGACGAAAATTCCAAAGCGCTAGTGTACCGCACCCCCTTCCTGTAAATCCTGTCTGTGCCACTGCCACTCTTTTAATTGAGGGGATAGTAACAAGTGGGAATGTATTGACAAATGGCTCAATCTTTGACCACTTCATCGGTATATAATAAACTGATATGCATGTGGTTTGTGGTGAATGAATATTATTGTTCTGAAACCACAACTACTCAGGCCTGTCTAGGGTAGTCAGTCTAGGCCGTTGCAGAGCAGCTAGGCATACACGGCACTGATGAAGGCCAACCAGCCCGAAACAGCTGTCCGCCGTTTGCTTGGTTTGCTCTGCACACATCTGTTTTCATGTATACAGCCATATCATGTTGTTATGAAAATAAGGTGTGTGTGCATATGTATAGTGTATGTACAAATCAAGAAGTAGACATGCACTGATGTCCATCCATCCCTGTATATATAGCCCATGAAATGGACAACCAGAGGGCCAACTCCGTGCTCCTCACGTCAGGTAAAGGATACACTCATATTGTGGCCTTCGAGACTCCCGAGACCATTAGGAGGTGGACCCAGACCATCCCACCAGCTCACTGTGACCGAGGTCACCACCTTACAGGTCAGAGTACTGTACCATCAATGTTGTGTGCTTTTAAAAATGAATAAGGGGCGGGGCCATAATTACAGCTCCTGCTATACACTGTGATATGGACTGCATGTCCTCACCACTCACTCAATGTCTGTCTATAGTCACTACAGTTTCCAGGGAGATGGAAGAATGACGACATCATCTTTTGTGTTGACTTAAGACGGGCTTCGTAGTACAAGACAAGAACACAACGGTATTTTCAATGTATGGGACCGGGTTCATAGCCGTATGGGACCGGGGTTCATAGCCGTATGGACCGGGTTCATAGCCGTATGGGACCGGGGTTCATAGCCGTATGGGACCGGGGTTCATAGCCGTATGGGACCGGGGTTCATAGCCGTATGGGACCGGGGTCCATAGCCGCATGGGACCGGGGTCCATAACTCTCCTTAAATCGATACATTGCTGTATATCGGTGTTGTTG
>OZ019966.1:3995846-4062066 GCA_963970385.1 Theonella swinhoei
TGGATGATGGGTGATGGATGATAGGTGATGGATTATCCATATGTGATGAATGATGGGATGTCAAGGAATACAGGATGACTTACTTTAGCGTGATGAACGGCCAGTTGAAGGTCTCTTGAAGGTCAAAGTACGGATATGACAGGGAGTTCCAGGAGCACAGTCTCATGTTGTCGGTAAGTATTGCAGACCCCATTATGGCCAGGTTCTCTGTGTACTCAATGGACACCTAACATGGAAGATTATTACATCAGTCATATCATCGTGTATCACCCCCCCCCCCCCCCCCCACTTATGAACCCCAGCTGCGATGGGTGTTCTAGACTCCCACAACTTAAAATCCTGTGAACCCCCACGTTGTAGGCCTTACGTTGTAATTGTGCCACTCTTGGGGGGAGAGGAGGGGCTCCTCGTAGCGCAGGAAACAGAGAGGGTTGTGGAGAAGATTGGACAAGATGTCGGATATAGAGAGAGTTAGAACCACAGTAGCAGATCCCAACCTGCAGGAGAGAAGAGGGTGAAGTGTAAATATAAACCTCCTCCCTCCCCTCCTCCTCCCTCCCTCCTCCCTCTCTCCCTCCTTCCCTCCCCCCTTCCCTCCTTCCTCCCTCCTTCCCTCCCTCTCTCTCTCTCTCTCTCTCCCTCCTTCCCTCCCTCTCTCTCTCTCTTCCCTCCCTCCCTCCCTCCCTCCCTTCCTCCCTCCCTCCCTCCCTCCCAATCATCTTACACTCCTCTGTTCTCCTCAAAGACCAGCCTAGAGTTAGGAGAGAGCAGTACTTGTCCCTGTGACAGTACATACAGTGTCCCTCCACTCAAACCCATCAAATCGTTCCCTGTGAACTTCAGATCTCCATACACACGAAGCACACACCCTATCACCTGTCAATAGTCACACATACAATGTCCACAGTACCATAACTCCTGTGAATAGAGGTACTAAATCTTGCTCTACTGACTGAGCCACCATCCAAGGTACAGTGTAGCATGGTACTAGCTAGCTCCGGTCAGTATGATTACCCAACTGAGGTATTCAGGCAGCTCTCAGCTGAACTAAGTACTGATTTGTGTACATGTATTACCACAAGGCTAGGCCCACGGTTGTCCTTAAAGGCAGTGACTCCACTTAATGTGAGGGGAAAATATGCAGTACTGACACAGGCCCCTCGGACTGCCCTATTGCTGGCGAATGTACTGAGGAGAGAGAGGGGAGAGGGAGGGAGGGAGAGGGAGAGGAGGGAGAGGAGAGAGGGGAGAGAGGGGGGGAGAGAGGGAGGGAGGGGAGAGAGGGGGGAGAGAGAGGGGGGAGAGGGGGGGGGAGAGGGGGGAGAGAGAGGGGGGAGAGGGGGGGGGAGAGGGGGGGGAGGGGGGAGAGAGGGAGGAGAGAGAGAAAGAGACCATTTTCTATCTCCCACATACAGATAAGACCTACCAGTTCACCATCGTCAGCGGTAACCAATCCTCCATATTGTCAAAGAAGTTAAAGGATGCCACCCCCAGAGCCGCACCCACCTCTGTAGCCAGATTGTTTTTGAAGTCACATCTCTCAAACACCACAGAACTTCCAACTGCACCTAGAGCTGGGGGAATGGGGAGGTGGGATGTCCTGATTAGTGTTCTGATTTGTGAGGCGTCCTGATTAGTGAGGTGTCCTGATTAGTGAGGTGTTGTAATTAGTGAGGTGTCCTGATTAGTGAGGTGTCCTGATTTCAAGGGGTTCAGAAGTACACAAACACAGGACAGCAAAAGGTGTAGGGAGTCCTTAATTAGAGGGATTCTCTACTGAATTACATGCAACAGTCATAGGAAGGATATCTTCTCCATACCACCCCACACACACCCTCCATAACCACCCCCCACACACCCTCCATAACCACCCCCCACACACCCTCCATAACCACCCCCCACACACCCTCCATAACCACCCCCCACACATCCTCCATAACCACCCCCCACACATCCTCCATAACCACCCCCCACACATCCTCCATAACCACCCCCCACACATCCTCCATAACCACCCCCCACACATCCTCCATAACCACCCCCCGCACATCCTCTATATTCTTCCCCGTTACAATACAATGGAAACTAATGACGTGATGAGGTAATTTTCAAGGAGCCATTGATACTGTACTAAATACACAGTAACTGGTGTACAAGCCACACCAACTGAAAGAGGAAGTGTGTACAACACATCACCTCCTCCTCACCTTCCAATTACCATCAGTATGTGGGGTCACCGCAATGAGCTATATGTCAACATACGATCCAAGGACGTGGCAATGAATAGCTAGCTCATGAATACAATTAACACTCTTGAGTTCAAGCAATACATCACGCTGATGAGCATGTCACCAGTTACAGCACACCCCATTACTATTGCACATACCTCTACATGTACTGCTCACCTAAACCACGCCACTACATACAACTTATAGCCGTTTGCTAGGTGGTTGCTATGTTTATAGTGGCACTATAAATCTGCCACAACACTACAAGGTGTGAAGAGTGACTATATCTAGTGTCAAGAGTGCCTATATCAGGGGGATTATATCTGATCAATTGTTGAACCACCTAGCAGCTGGCTATAATTAAAACACCCCTAATCGGTATGTTGCGGTTTATAGGCCCTCTCCCCTTGGGCCTATAAACCAGCAACATACCTCTTAGGGGTGTAATAACTAATACATACACATCACTTGTTGTTGGATATCCCTAGGCAACCGACATGTATAAAGCTAGGGCTAGGGCTAGGGCTAGGGCTAGGGCTAGGGCTAGTTGGTGGGGACTCATACCATCCTGGACATAGCTTGCTGGGTTCATACATGTCGTTTGCCTGGGAATATCTGTTGCAGTATTCTGACAGGACAGCTAGCATTTTCCCTTACAGGGCTCATTCTGTCCTGCACTGCTCTACATACCTACATACACTCCTCCACCATAAGGTGCTTCATTGTGGAGAAAGTGACAATCACGAGCCATGATACGACTTGGGAAAGTCTCGTTCCCACTTCGCCCAAATTCAACCTCCATTCCACCTCCATAATCACCGGCCAGGTTATCCTCAAAGTCACATGACTGGAATGTAATCATGTGATTGGAAAGTTGCCCGAGCCCCACATATGCCCCGCCCCCAGCAGATGAGGCAAAATTACATTGAAACTTGCAACCCATTACATTGATAGTAACCATGGTAACAGTGTTGACAAGGAGAGCTAAGCCGCCACCTCGACCAGCAAATACTTTCTCAATTATTGCCTGCAATGATAGGGGGGGGGAGGAGATTGTGGTAATAACAACATCTGCCTCTGGTTACTAAAGAATTAGCACCAGTCCTATATTATATTCACTCCATTCTACACCAATTAGAACATTCCATACATGCACAGAATTTGACAGATTTGTGATGTCATCTTATACTAGTATAAGTATTTGTTGGATATTGCCTAGCAACTAGAATTTATCACATTTTGGAAGCTTATTGCGGGCTAAGGGAATGGGTGTGGCTGAGGGAGACTTGGACAGTCAAGTTGCTAGACTATAACATCCAATAAAATAGTTACATGACCTTAATTGGGGTGCATTTGACCATGCACCCCAATTAAGGTCCTGTAACTACTATATGTATATATGTATGTACATACTTGAGCAGTGGAGAAAGGGGGGTCAATGGAGGCTGTGTTGTTGAAGAATTGACACTCCGTGATGGTAACTGAGGGCCTGCTTGCTAGCTGAAAGATGAAATTATATCCTGAGGGGAGATGTGATGTAATGAACGAGAATCAATCATTATCAGAATAATGCTCACCAACTGAAAGACCGGCAGAATGACCCTTGAACTCTTGAGTTTTTTTCACGTTAACTGGTCCATTGTGGAAAAAATCAGATTTAGTGACTGACACTGAGAGGCTGTTGAAGATGTCTACAGCACCCTGGGTGAAATGGCTAGAGAGAGAGGGAGGGAGGGAGAGGGAGGGAGGGAGTGAGGGACGGAGGGAGGGAGGGAGGGAGGGAGGGAGGGAGGGAGGGAGAGGGAGGGAGGGAGGGAGGGAGGGAGGGAGGGAGTGTTATTGTACTAGCTGGCACTCAATTTCCCAAGCCTCTGTAGCAAGCTACTATGTAATTCCATTACTCCATGGAGACTATCAGATATAGGATGGCTACAACCCAATCAAGTAAAGATGGCCACCACCCATGTACATTGAATATGTCCCACAACACATCTCTAGGGACCAGAGACATGTGCAATAACTAGATGATCATGCAACAGTGCCGTGGTACTAATGTACTGCCCCTCTACAACATAATGTAAAAACACCTTGCAGACCTTGTTTTCCCTGTAACAACGTAGGTACAGTATGGACGAACCACCCCGAACCTGTGAAATAAAACCAAGTCCCTCTTGATTTCTACCAACTAATGTGCGTACCACACCTCCATTGTTACAGGGAAAACAAGTGTTTTTGCACTAGTTCGGCTAGTTCAAGTATACATTTTACATCCACTCCATGGGTCATGATACAGGAGCCCTTATGATTAGGAGACCCTTCAATACCACTTATTGTCCCACTTTATGTGGATTACGCCAAGCTCTTAAATCAGGATGGTCCCAGAGGATAGGTTCATTCCATTTACAGAATATTATCACCTTGTACTCCACCATTGGTGATGGCTACATACTATATATGTAAGGAACAAAGAGAGGATACCTTGTGTTGTGTGTATTCCACACCATATAGGAAGAGAGACATTACATCATCTTGTGTGTGTATTCCATACCAAAGGCATTAGTACATACCACAAAACTCCACAACACTACCATATTATATTATTGTGCTCTTATCATAACAGGAATTGAAACATGCTTCATGTGCCATAGTAGGAGATGGCCAAGCACAGAAACTCATTATCTAGTACATCAAATATTCTTCAGACTAAGAGATTCTAGTCATTTTCAAGCTGGAAGTTGAACTGGCAACATCCAGCCATTATACATGTTGGATGGGAGAGAATGTTCTTAACAATATTAAGGTGTCACCATTCCATGACTACTGCAAGTGTCCCCATTACATGACTACTGAAGGTGTCCCCATTCCATGACTACTGAAGGTGTCCCCATTCCATGACTACTGAAGGTGTCACCATTCCATGACTACTGCAGGTGTCCCCATTCCATGACTACTGAAGGTGTTCCAATTCCATGACTACTGAAGGTGTCACCATTCCATGACTACTGCAGGTGTCCCCATTACATGACTACTGAAGGTGTCCCCATTCCATGACTACTGAAGGTGTCCCCATTCCATGACTACTGCAGGTGTCACCACTCCATGACTACTGCAGGTGTCCCCATTCCATGACTACTGAAGGTGTCCCCATTACATGACTGTCCCCATTCCATGACATACACGTACATCATAACTATGAAATATGTACCTGAAACTGCAGGAGCTAATTTCTACATTAGAGACATCAATTATCTCTAACGAACCGGGGCTCCCCGTCATTTGTATCTGCTCCATTGCTAACAATCTCCCACCTGCAAATGATATCACATTAAATGGTGTCTCAGTGTCATTGCTTGGCAACAGCTCATCAGGTATTGAAAATTCAATTTTAGTATCATAAGTAGTCATGGTTTCCATAGAGCTATCAGTGACCTGAGGGGGAGGAGGGGGGTGAAAGAGGGAGAGGGGGGAGGGAGAGAGGGGGAGAGAGGGGGAGAGAGGGGAAGGGAGGGGAAGGAAGGGGGGGGATGTAATCTCCAATTCTTCTTTAGGTGAGCACTACTCAAGAACGCTGTGAGTACTGCTCTGCCTCTGAGGTCCCACCTGAGCTCCAGAGGGTGGAGGATTGTCTTCACCAACTAGCACCACATTCTGATCTATTGTGACTCTACTGGTGACCCTGTGTGTTCCTGCCAACAAGGTAACCACTATGCAGTCGTCTCTGCTGTACCCGGACACCGAGGCTAGCCCATTCAGGACCTCCTGGAAGGAACTACACGTCTTGTTTCTCACTGTTCCGTCTGTCATCACCAAGTCGTTGCATTCGACAGAGCTGGCTGGGTCAACAGTTATCTGAGCGGTGCAGATGAAGATGCACCTTTCTCCATTGCAGTCTATAAACCCGGCGGTGATCTGCAGGCACCAGCAAAGCAGGAGGACAGCTTTACGCTCCATGTTACAGCTCATTAGCCAGGTGGGAGTAGCTGGCACTGCGCTTAGTATATAGTTATCAAGCACGCGCGCGCGCTTTGCGCTTATTTCGACGCATATATTAAAACTCCAGTTTGCAGTTCACAGGGACAAAGCAGAAGAATTGCCTTAGAAGTGAAGTGTACGTTGTGTTGTTAGTGAAGTATTGAGCGATGGCTACACCAGTTTGGGGGGACTTTAGTGGTTCACTTGGCTCCCTGAGGATTGACTCCATGCCTCGCTCCATGCCATCAGGGCCACTGTCCAGTCGCCTTGACCAACAACTGTCTTGCGCAATTTGCTTGGAGCGCTACGACGACCCTCGCATCTTGAAGTGCTCTCACTCGTTCTGTAGGAGATGTCTTGTTAGAGTACTGGAAGGCCGCTTGGACGATCCAGAGTGCTCACTGCGTAAGTAATACATTTTTATCAATATCTCTTGATTTTACACCTCCTGTGTTTGATGGTACACTATTTTCTGGATCCAAACGACTCCTGCATATGTAGCCTAGCTGGAGCTGATGAAGAAGCAGTAAGGTCTTGTGGTGTTGTGAAATCTTTGTTTGCCAACTGAAATATTTTGCATGTTAGTAACCTTACAGTACATGTACAGTTGATGGGCAAGGGTGGCATATTGGCCAGCTGAAATTCCTACTAAGCTAGGCCTCGGTCAGCAGCCAGACTCAACAACCTAGCCACCTCCCCCCAATTTTCTAAGTCCTATTTTGCTTCCCATCCCCTGATTTATTTATTGTACACACACGTGTTTGGTATTACGTGGTTGTCAGGCCCTAATGAGATTCATTGTTTCTAATCACACACTTGAGACCAGATAAGGTTCTCTTTTGTCAGGAGTCGTCAACATTATAATGTGTAGCAATATAGTCATAGACTCTGAGGTACCGTGTGTTAGTAGACACTCCACTGCACTCCCAAACACACATTGACAGCAGTAAGGTTGGCGTGACTTCACTTGTGTGGTTGGTTACGACACCCAGCAGGTAGTGCACAATGACAATGATGTCACTTATAATGACCCAATGATCAATGGGAATAGCCTGTCCCTTACAGTAGAGGAGAAACAGTGACCTGACCATTGTTAGGAGCCTTTTGTAGTGTCTCTGTCAATCAAACTGTGCATTCCTACCGGACATGCAAGTTCTGCACTAGAGGTGGCCTCATAGCTGAAAGTGAAAGTGTTTTGTTGACATCAGTATGGTGTTAGTAAACACCCACAGTGTGTATGTATGCTTCTAATAATAGCTCAAACAAACCAGGTAGTGTTATATATACATATAGACGTGTACAGGTATTTACTATTATGTAAGTATGTAGGTTTCTTGACTGCCTTACATGTACATTACATACATGTAAACAAACATGTTATGAATCTTCCAACACTACTTCCATTGATTTATGGAGGCCTTCAATACTACAAATATAACTGAAGTTTTTGGTTTGGTAATACATACATGTAAACTTACTATATAAACTGGTCTGTATTATGACTGTGTGTCTTGTTCGTCTGTCTCTCCTCGTACTTCTAGTGTGCTATCCACATGTATTTCAACACTACCGGGTGCTGTACACATGATTTCAATGAATAATGATAGTGGGACTTTAGGAATGCCAGCCTCAGCAATATCTGGCAAACAGGGGTTACTTTATTCATTTGAGTAAACATAATGTTGTCAGGGAATGGACCTGTCGTGCATCAGTGAAGACCCTGACCTGGACTGTGCTCTTATGGTGATGGTTGTCATGTTTTTTTCACTGAAAGCATAAGATGTGTGACATCATTTAGTGATGAGTACACACACTTGGTCTCTGGCACTCTATATACATGTAGCAAGGTGTCCTGATTATTGAGGTGTCCTGATTGTTGAGGTGTCCTGATTATTGAGGTGTCCTGATTATTGAGGTGTCCTGATTATTTAGGCGTCCTGATTGTTGAGGTGTCCTGATTATTAAGGTGTCCTGATTATTGAGGTGTCCTGATTGTTGAGGTGTCCTGATTATTAAGGTGTCCTGATTATTTAGGCGTCCTGATTGTTGAGGTGTCCTGATTATTAAGGTGTCCTGATTATTGAGGTGTCCTGATTGTTGAGGTGTCCTGATTATTAAGGTGTCCTGATTATTGAGGTGTCCTGATTTTATTTAGGTGTCCTGATTATTGAGGTGTCCTGATTGTTAAGGTGTCCCATTTCAGGGTGTCCTAATAAGAGGTGCTTCACTGTAGTACATTTCTTTGAACTCTCCAAACTTGGTATGATCATTTTGTCATATTGAAAGTTGAAGTGATCAGTTGTTTGTAGTGGTCCACATGACAACAGATCACATGTGGAGGACACATCACCACCTGAAAGTCAGTTTTGAAAGGGCAGAGGTGTAGAAGGTTAGGCCTGGAAGATATACTCTATACTGGGAAGTGTGTCCATGGAAACAACACACCACTATTATTCAGTGCATTTCCTACTATCCCACTCTTCCAAGAAATCATGTTTCTCACTCTCTCACTCTCTCTCTCTCTCTTTCTAATTCCTGGAATTATAGTACACTAGAAGTGTAAAGGAACCCTGACACTTGGCACACTACTGCGTTATTTTGTTTAAAGTAGAGAGCTATTAATACCTACTGAGTTAGGTATGTGGCATTGTCTAATGATATTCATGAGTGTAAGTGGAGTTAAACCTGATTTATCATAAGAATATTTGTGGAAATTCCTAGTAGAGTATACATTTTCAGGAGATCATCAACATATGTGAGAATTTGGGTTTGAAGGTCAGCTCATTAGCAAGGGTCAGTACATGGAATTATGGCTGGTATGACATCACCACAATGGAATGTAAGTCCCATTCAACACTAGACTGCCAAAAGCAATTTCCTAATGGAACAATAACCGCCACAAAGAAGGTTAAGGATGGGTGTTTAGGATATGGTAACCTGAAGAATGTTACCATATGAGGAGTGGGAACTGTAGCTGTTCTCTTTGTAAGGATATTCACATGCTTATCACAACAGCTGTAACTAACTGTTTCCATTTCCTTCCGGTGTGGAGTTGTGTAACCTTTTACAGTTTATCTTGGCTTACTATGTGCCTATCATGTGCTGGAAGTGACGTACATCCACTATGGTAAGGCAGTAGGTAGTGTGTGAAGTTAGTCCTCAGTCAGCTACCAGTTTGGTTGCCACGGTTCCTTGTGTATGAATCGTCATGTGTACGTCGTCATAGTGTAGGCTGTGGTAGCTCCCAAACACAACATTGGGGTGATTGTTGACCATCACATGACCAGGAACATGGTTTTCTAAAAAGTATGACTTATTTGGAGTGAAAATGAACCTGTTTTTGTTCACTGTTTTGTCTCCATACTCATAACTGTGGCATTTTCTCTGTCAACAACTGTGGCTCCCAACAGCCTGGGCACTTGGTTTGCCTCTGGTGACAATCAAAACCTACCTCTGTAGTACCTGGAATCCTTATCATAATAGGTGTACTATATAGACTTGCCACAGGAAGCCCCCTACTGGCATATCCACCCAGTGGCGTAGGCAGGAAATGCTCAATGGTAGGGCACGTCATAGCAAATTTTGTGTGGGTGCGGAAAGTGTGCCCCTGAGCTACGCCTAGGGGGGTCTGGGGGCATGCTCCCCAAGAAAACTTGAATTTCAGGCCTTCTGAGATCGTTTTTGGTGCATTCTAGGCACTTTTGTGTCCTGCTAGCTCCCAGCTCCTACGAGCGCTTCGAACGTAACGCTTTAATTAACATTGACCGCGTGTGCGGCGGCTCATTTGCGCAAGGATGTTTGGTAGGGCACAGGCCCTACCAGCCCCTACCGTAGCTATGCCACTGATCCACCACATGTGAGGACAGGACACCTGATGCTCAGCCCTTAGAACTGTCATATTTGTGTGAACTATATAGCTACATGTATTCCTCTCTCACCCTGCCTCCCTCCCTCCCTCCCTCCCTCCCTCCACAGGGAACAACGAACTGATGTGCCCCAAATGTCGGAATGTGACTGTACTCTCCGACAGAGGAGTCGATGCTCTTCCTATCAACTTTGACCTTTTGGTACGCTAGTCACATGACTCATAATATGGATCATGTGATCATAAGTATCACTGCCTACATCTCTTTCACAATACATATGTAGCCATATAATGTACATGTAGTACTGGGCTCTTATCCTGTGTGCTCTTTGTAACTGTCCTCATGCAGGGAGTGGTGGAACTGTTTGATGAAGATGACCCTCTTGGCACTTCAAGCCAACCTTCCATATCTCCCAACTCCACACCAACATCCCTGAGGAGGCAAGGTGAGTAGTACAGAGGGACTATGTGCTATCAGACACAGTAGGGCCCTATCTCACCTCCCCAAATGTCATGTTTGTGTACAGCACAACCTTTGCCTGGTGATGTTGATGAACTACTGTATGTTGCTTGTATGTGGCAAAGGAAGAGAAAGGGTTATGTTTATTCTTTCAGTATGGCTGTGTGTGGTCATGGCCATGTAGTGGCCTGTTATATAGTGAATGTTTTCACTGCAATGTTGTCATATTTCAGTTCTGCATCACTCCCCCTCATACTGTGTATCTCCTACCTCCCTCTCTCTCTCCCTTCCCTCCCCTCCCTCCCTCTCTCTCGCCCTTCCTCCCTCTCTCTCCCTCCCCTCACTCCCTCCCTCCCTCCCTCCCTCTCTCTCCCTTCCCTCCCTCCCTCCCTCCCTCTCTCTCCCTCCCCTCCCTCCCTCCCTCCCTCCCTCTCTCTCCCTTCCCTCCCTTTCTCCCTCCCTCTCTCTCCCTCCCCTCCCTCCCTCCCTCCCTCCCTCTCTCCCTCCCCTCCCTCCCTCCCTCCCTCTCTCCCCCCACCCTCTGTGACCTTACCCACAGCATCCAACACTAATCCCTACTGCCCTGACCATAATCGTGTGTTGGATTTCTTCTGTGAAGAGTGTGATAAGTTGATGTGTGCCACCTGTGCTGTGAAGCAGCGTTGCGGTCATCAGGTAAGACTGACAATGGAGCTTCTTACACCACCACCACCTACCCTCTCTCCTCTCCCTCCCTCTCCCCCTCTCCCCCTCTCCCTCTTCCTCTCCCTCTCCCTCCCCCTCTCCCTCTCCCTCCCCCTCCCCCTCTCCCTCTCCTTCTCCCTCTTTCCCCTCTCTCCCCCCTCTCCCCCCTCCCCTCCCTCTCTCCCTCTCCCTCTCCTTTGCCTCTCAGACCAAGGAGGCCAAAGAAGTCACTGATGAGATTCGTTCTCAGTGTGTGGAGCCTCTTAACATTCGCTACCTTCGTACCAACGTCGCCATCGATGAGAACGCACGAATGAGTGAACGGCTCCGCCTGAAAGCCGAAGAGCACAAACGTAGAATTCACACCACTTTTCAAGAAATTCGTAATTCTCTCAGCAGCCGGGAATTTGCTCTGGTAACATCTATTGATGGAATTGTCAATAAGAAGCGTACCGCTCTTCACGCGCAGTGTCTTCAGCTCCAGCAGATACAGGAGAAACTTCGAGCAGAGCGGGACCACGTGGCCAGCCTCCTCAACATCAAGAACAACGACTTCAACATTCTCCTACAGCGGAGACAGATCGTGACAGAGGTGGATTCAGTCATTACAGAGGCAGACAAACAGGAACGTGATCCAGTGGAGGATGTCGAAGAGGGGCCTGTATGTTACCTGGCCGAGGGGCTGCTTCGGGAGGCCAATTTGATTGGGGAGGTTTACTGCACCCCCTGCCCCGGGAGATTTGTGGCGTCGGGGGCCGGGCTAGAGAAGGGGTTCGTTGGTGTGGAGGCCAAATTTGTTGTTGAAGCACATGATAAATACGGCCAGAGGGCATTTAAAGGAGGGAACTCAGTTACCGTTGAAATTACAGGTCCCTCGGGGGCTGAAATTTCGGCCTCGGTGGAGAGTACCAAGAGGGGGGAATACACAGTCAAATATACTCCCTTAACTGTGGGCTACCATACAGTTAGAATTACAGCTGATGGTCAGAACATTTCCAACTATGAGACACACATTGTAGTTTATGGGTCACGGGACTACTCCACATTGGCCAAGCCATGTACGTCTCTATCTCGACAACACATCACAGACATGTCAACAGTTCGCAGTGTATGCCCCCTCAGTAATGGGAGGCTGGTCTTCTCTGACCAGCTCTGCCTGAGGGCCATTACATTGGATGGCAGGTGTGTGTGTGTGTGTGTGTGTGTGTGTGTGTGTGTGTGTGTGTGTGTGTGTGTGTGTGTGTGTGTGTGTTACCTTCAATATTATTACGACATTCCATTCCACTGTGTCTTGGTTCCAGGTTAGTCCGACGTGCAATAGGGACCTATGGAATAGCACCGGGACAGTTCAACATGCCAGTTGGTGTCACCACCAACAGTAGAGATGAGATCTACGTAGCTGACCGTCAGAACCACAGAGTGCAGAAACTGTCGTCAGAGGGGAAGTTCTTGATGGCATATGGGGGAGTGGGCAGTAGGCCTGGCAGTCTGATGCACCCGGAGGGCGTGGCCATAGCGGGAGAGAGACTGTTTGTGGTTGACACAGGCAATCACCGTATTCAGGTGGGTGGAGTTAGTATGGCGTGGGTGGAGTTTGTACGGAGTGAAAGGGACCTGGGCACTCCTGGGACAAACAGTGCCCTGATAGTGAGGTGTGCTCAATGTGTCTTGAGGGGGGTCCAATCCAATGCACTGTAAGACCTTCCATGGCAGAAGGCAGGGCTAAAGGGATTTGTGAGGGAAACTACAGTTAAATTTGCCCCCCCCCCCAGGTGTTTCACCAAAAGACTGGGAAGACTCTGGGGGCCATTGGAGGGAAAGGAGGAGGACTACACCTGCTGGATCCTCAGGTAAGAGAGAGACAGAAGTAATATGTGTACTGTGTTCACAACTACAGTAGAACATACTATATTATACACCTTCCCTCCCTTCTTCCCTCCCTCCCTCCCTCTCTCCCTCCCTCCCTTCCTTCCCTCCTCTCCTCCTCACCCTCACACCCGCAGGGTATAGCTGTTGATGAGGAACGAGGTCGTCTCTTCATCACTGACTCAGGAAACAATCGTCTCATTGGCCTCTCTCTCCACACTGCAAACATTATAAATAACTTTGGACAAAATGGGGAAGTTCCTCTCATTAATCCCACCAGTGTTGCCGTGGATATGGATGGGTTTATTCTCGTCACATCGTCAAAGGCACACCTCCTGACCGTCCTCTCCCCGCAGGGGGCAAAGGTCAAGCAGCTGGGATCGGATGGAATGTTGTTCAAGTCTCCATATGGCATTTGTGTGGACTCATCTGGAAATGTGGTCGTCACGGATACTTCGATGCCTCCCAGGATACACATCTTCTGATATCACATGTCATAGCTTTTTGTATTTTGCCTTAGATGTGGGTGTGGTTAGTAAGTGTAATTAAGTGTATTGTAAGCCTATTTAGTGTTTAACCATTTGTGTGTGTGTGTGTGTGTGTGTACCTCACGTTGCTGCTTATACGTTTAGACATTGACTCTGTTTGTGCCTTTGTTTACTGTCACATGTCATACTCTCTAGCAATAACTCACTCATGTACTCAACACAAAGGATGTCATAAGGTATAAAGTTCATTAAAAAATTCCACAACAAAGTCTGTGACTATAGCTCTGTCTGGGATGGCACCGACCATACCGTACACACCGGCAGACCCTCTGTTGGCGAGAGAGGGTGTGGCCTGCGAGAAAGAGATGGACAGGTGTCTAATGATGTGAGGAATCGTGCTCAATACACAGGGCAGGACATCTTTTGTTGCCTCTTGTACCAGCCACTGTGGTACACCCACCAATCTTGTCTCCACTATTAACAGACTACCTTAACTGTGGCTGCAGCCTCAGCCAGAGAGGCTACCAGCTGCTGAGCTGACTCTAGAGTATGGGAGGGGAGAATGGAGAAATGAAGACTGCTCTGTTGCCTCTCCATGTTCCATCCTACAGTGGAGACCATACATGAGATATGCTGTGGAATAGTGCTGGTCTTGTGGGGTCTGGGTGATCATGGTACACAGAAGGTAGTGTCCATGAGGTGTTCTGTTCTTGGACACCTCACAGTATACAGTATAGTAGTGAGCTTGGTTTAACCTTTCTTCTCCATCTCATCAGCAACTGCAAAGATGGAAATGTTCCTGTCACATGACCGGACTGAGAAGGCTGTCATGGCAGGTTGGCCACACACCTCCAGACCCTGAGGGAGGGAGGGAGGGAGGAGGGAGAAGGGAGGGAGGGAATTCACAGAGCTACTAGCCATATCTATAGCTCACAGATATCTGTCCAATTCCCTCCTGCATCTTCTTAGTGACCCTCATCAGCCTTTCTGCCACTTCCAGGTACCCCTCCACCCCCATCACCTGTAACACAGCCCAGGAGGCTGCGATAGTGCCCCCTACAGGAGTAGGGACTGGATGATTGTGAGGAGGGCTCAGCTGTACTCTCCCGTACCTGGTCGAGAGCCTGTCATACTTGGAGATCCAAACAGTCCTCCAGGCCACTCCGAGTAGGCAAAGATCTGATGTCTCCTCAGAGAATGGTTCCTATACACCACTACACTGGAGCCCTATGTGGTACACCATCACACTCTGCTAGTTGGTATGGAACCGGGTACAATACATACCTTGATTCCCAATCCATACTTGTGTATGTCAGCTGACATAGACGTTACCCCCGGTAACCTGAAGTCAAAGGTAGGCACTCCATACCCCAGTCTCTCGACCCTACCAGGAGAGAGCGATATACTCGTAACAAAGTTCAAAGGTGACTCTACTCACCATGGCAACATGAAACCGCCAAAACAGGCGTCGACGTGGAGTGGCAACCCTCTATCATATGCCAGCTGGGATATTGCCTCCACTGGGTCCACCATCCCATAACAATACTCAGGGGCCGAGCACAACAATAAAATTGTGTTAGGAGTGATAGCCTATGGGGGGGGAGGGGGAGGGGGAGGGGGAGGGGGGGTAGAGATGAATATTTATTATAGGAGCAGTTCCCCATTATCTCTAACTGACCTTTTTGTAAGCATCCATGTTGGGTGAGAGGTCACTGAGTAGTGGTACGTGTACCAGTCGAAGGTCAAAGTAACTGGCAGCCTTCTCAAAGGCTGGGTGGATAGTGATGGGGGCCACCTGTCAGGAGTACACCATCATAACACCCATTACCCACTAACTGGGACAACTGTCATTACTACTAGGGTAGTCTCCTCGGTGTACATGACTAATCATGCACTCCATGAGATGTTAACAAAGACAAGGCAGGCACACAACAGAGAGACAAAGCAACACAGCACAACTCAGCTATGATACCTAACAGGCACCTGATTAAGGAACTTTCCATACAAATATTATGGAGCCCACAGAGAGGGACTTACCATCTCGGGTTGGGTTATCTGTGGAAAGAGGGCCCTGGCCCTGTCTCTGTATGTCTTGACTGCCATGAGGATACTCTCGGTCCCACCTGATGTGACGCTCCCCACGACAGCCCCGTCGCCATGCAACATATCTGCAACCATAGCAACTATCTCGGTCTCAAAGCGGCAGAGGCTCGGGAAGACCATGGGACTCAGGGCGTTCTCATGCATGAAGGCATGGAAGAACATCTTCACCAGACCCTCTAAAGGAAGAGCAGCCATTTTCTATATAATGTATGTACGTTTAAACACTTACTTTTCTTTTCCTCCTCTCTCTCTCCCCCTCCCTCCCCCTCCTCACCTCCCTCCCCCTCTCCCTTGTCTGGGTCCACTCCAAACTCGAAGAGGTCAAAAGCAGCTTGCACGCTACAAAACTTATCATCTTCTGAAGTGTATACATAAGCAAACATCTTCCCAGAATGAGGATCTTTCTCTAGTTTCTTTCTTTGCTTCAGCTCCTGCAGCAGCTCGCCCCTGGTGAGTCCTGTACAGTGCACAGTTAGCCTGACTAGCCCCACCCCCTTTTACGACTCAATGGTATAACTTTATATGGAAGAGACAGGAGAGCAGGTCAGTGACTTACCTTTTTCAGGAATGGCCATGGTCTTTCTCTGTCCGTGCACTCGCCCCGCATCACTCTCCACTTGACGTAGGAAGCTGCGAACCTGTCTACGCACGACGACGCGTATCAACCGTTCCACGCAAGGCAAAAATTTGAGCACTGCAATCGCGCGTCTCACGGCGCCACTTAGTCCTTCTCTTGCAACTACACTCACAGCCAGAAGAAGTAGAAGGCCCAACAGGGCATCTCTGAAAACGCCGAACACCCAAAGGAGCATCGCTGTCATAAGCGCCCTATACAGTATGTAGCGCTCACACGACTAATTATAGGGATTAACGAGAGAGTGCGCATTAATTAGAATGAAGTTGTATGGAGTTTTAGCACTCGCCAGTTTGTCGCGATATGGGTTTGCACCGCAGTGCGTGGCAGGTGCTGTGCATGCTACTGATAGTATTCGGTGTGATCATCCCTTCCCTACTACTCTACATAACTATTCGCGTGGACAGAGACGGGGAGAACAGCGACGACACACTTCTGAGGTCTCTAAGTAGTCACGAACGCAAACCGCTAGACTATCTTCCCAACAGTAGAGAAGTAAACGAACTGAAACTGCAGATACGAGAACTGGAGGAGGTACGAGCCTCTGTGAGGGACGAGCTAAGAGTGTTTGAGCAAAAGCGTACCAAACTAGCCAGCGACATCGTTTCAAACACGGACAACTTAGCTCGGGTCAAGAAGGACCTGACAGCGGCGAAGAAGGAGTTACAAGACACTCGGAGTAAGCTCTCGAAAGCCACGCGAGACTTCTATGATAAGGTAGAACCTGTTGTGGCCCCGGCGGGGACCGTGGCTCCAATCATCATTCTCCCTCCGGAGAATAAAGTGTCCAGTTTATCTGAACTGAAAGAACCCCAGGACAGTGCTCAGCTAAAAGACAGTGACTTTGCTCACTGCAGATTTCCTCTGTGTTTTCAATACTCACGCTGTCCACTGACCCAACCATTCACAGTGTATGTCTACAATGATGCTCAACCTTCCATGTTTCCTGGTCGAGATGACACCCTCATCAGCGAGCTAGTGACCTCATTGAAGGGGTCACATTCTCTCACGACCAACCCTGAACTAGCATGTGTATACATTGCTATTGTGGACAGTTCTGTTAACATGAAGCCAACAGGTATTGAGAGTAAGCTTCACTCTCTTGATTACTGGAGAATGGAGGGTGCTAATCACATCTTAATTGAGTTGGCCAACAGTAAAGATGGTAGCAGTGTGCTAGAAGGTGTCAGTACTGGTAGAGCTGTCGTTGCAAGAACTTTCATTTCTCCTACCAAGCCATTCAGACCTGGCTACGATATTCTCATCCCTCCTCTTCTAACTGCTCCTATCAGTTGGAGAGACATACCTCCCATGTTACCGGCATTCAGAGAAAACTTGATATATTTCCAAGGAGACTATCAGCCCCCCAGCCACACTAGCTCCAGCTCTATCACTGTCAAGGATATGAAGACTCTACAGACCATGTTGGATGGAAAGGAACAGGTTTACATCGAGCTCCAGTGCCCTGGGTCTGATAATGCCATGTTGGAGAACGCACGGGAGGGGGAGTGGGGCGTGTGTGGGGGACAGAGTAGACGACTGGCCCTCTGTTCCCAATCCACGTTCTCCCTGATCCCCGGTCCGGGTGGGGTTCGGAATGGATTGGGGACGGCTACTTACATTAGACTAGTCGAATCCCTGATATGTGGTTCCATTCCAGTCCTGATTGGAATCGAGACACTACCATTTGACGATGTAATTGACTGGCGTCTGGCCACGCTCACCCTCCCTCCAGGCAGGTTCTCTGATATCCACTACATCCTCCGCAGCATTGACCAGGACACAATATTACAGTACAGATTACAGGGTCGCAACCTGTGGCAGATGTACCTGGCCTCACCACTGACAGTGGTCCAGTCAGTGCTGGCAGTAGTTAGACATCGTGCACTCCACCCACCTCCCATAGCTCAGGAGTTTGTGGGAGTGTCTCTGTACTCACAAAGTGGCTCTCGAAAGAGACTACTCTCTCCTGTTCTCACTCAAAACTTCACAGTCTACTCGCAGGACTTCTGGAACACCCCCCCAGGGCCGTTCTTCATATACCCCACAACCCCCTTCAAAACAGGGCCAATATCGGGGTACCAGTATGTCAACCTCGATGATCACGCCCGGGCCCGTCTTCCTCTCCACATAGTGGACGGTGGAGGCATCACGGGGCCCAACTTCGAGGACCTTCTGTTAGGGAATTCCCCAGAGGAGCAGTTCACGGTTGTGATGCTGACATACCAGAGGAACACAGTACTGGTGGAGGCCCTGGCGAGACTGAAGGATGTTAGTTTCCTGAACAAGGTGGTGGTCGTGTGGAATAACGAGGAAGAAATTCCACCTGGGATGGAGTGGCCGGACATTGGAGTACCAATTGAGGTGAGTCGACTTGTCTGCTAGGCCTTGAGGCAGATGGTACTGATTAGAAGGTACTACTGTTACCTCAGACACCCTTGGGACAGGATAGGGTGTCCTGATTAGTGAGATTTCACACTTGTTTCTCCCTCCCTCCCTCCCTCCCTCCCTCCCTCCCCTCCCTCCCCTCCCTCCCTCCCTCCCTCCCTCCCTCCCTCCCTCCCTCCCTCCCTCCCTCCCTCCCTCCCTCCCTCCCTCCCTCCCTCCCTCCCTCCCTCCCCTCCCTCCCCTCCCTCCCCTCCCTCCCTCCCTCTCTCCCTCCCTCCCCTCCCCTCCCCTCCCCTCCCCTCCATCAGGTGGTCCGTGGGAAAGGGAACAGTCTCAACAATCGTTTTCTCCCATTCAAGGAGATAGAGACAGAGGCCGTCCTGTCCATCGATGACGATGTCCACCTTAGACCTGACGAGATACAGTTTGCCTTCAGGTGTGGGCACAGTTATCTTATCATGTCTCTATAAATGTGGGTATGTATCATATCAGATGGTCGGAGCCAGGAGTGCAACAGGTGTACTTAATTATATCCATCTGGAATGTCAACCACACATGTACATGCACATGTTCTCAATCCCTCCAGTACAGTAGGTCAGAATGTACTCATCTCTCACTTGCAGAGTTTGGCGTGAGGCGAGGGATCGTATTGTGGGCTTCCCGGGTCGTTTCCATGCCTACGACCTCAAGCACAACAGCTGGATGTATAACTCCAACTACACCTGTGAGTTGTCCATGGTACTGACTGGAGCAGCCTTCTTTCATAAGGTACACATGTCATGTAGGCCTGTTAATACTGTTGTATGTACATGTACACTCCTGCACAATCTATCGTCCTCTCTCCCTCTCTCCTCCCTCCTCTTCCTCTCTCTCCCCTCTCCCTTCCTCTTCCTCTCCCTCTCCCCTCTCCCCTCCCTCTCTCTCCTCTCTCTCCCCTCTCTCCTCCTCTCTCTCCCCTCTCTCCAGCTGTACTCCTACCTCTACACATACTGGCAGCCCACTGAAGTGAAGGAGATGGTAGACCTGTACATGAACTGTGAGGATATCGCCATGAACTTCCTTGTCTCTCATATCACTAGAAAACCACCTCTTAAGGTGTGTGTGTGGTGTGGGTGTGGTGTGGGGGTGGGGGTGGGTGGGTGGGTGTGGGGGTGTGGGGGGGAGGAGTGGAGTTGGGACCTGAAGATGGGTCCCTGTTAGGGAGGAGTTCTCATTTCATTTTTCTATGATGTAATGTACAGGTTACTTCTCGCTGGACATTCCGTTGTCCCGGTTGCCCGGATACTCTCTCCACAGACGACACACACTTCCAGGAGCGTCACGTATGCATGAAATTCCTGACCAGTCTCTATGGATACATGCCACTACTGTACACCCAGTTTCGGGTGGACTCTGTCCTCTTCAAGACCCGTCTCCCTAGCAACCTCCAGAAATGCTATCAGTTCATCTAACGTCTAGGCATAGAACCGAATGGCTAACGTGGCGTGCCAACTCTCCAGAGACAATTTAACAGGTGGCCAAGCATTCTAATTATGTTTTTTAAAAGCATACAAATATTAATTTTTTCTCAATGTACATTTCACCTTTTAAAGAGTTTCATTTGTAAACAGTTAATTTAAGTGACATGTGATTATGTGTAAGTATGTTGTGATACATGATTGTAAATAATAACAGTGTTTGTTGTGTGTTTATGAGAAGACGACAGTGTCCAGCATGGCTCCTAGGGATTGGGTGATGTTAGTGGTAAGGACGTCATCCACCTTCTCTTCCAAATGACGCTTTGGATCCTGAGAGGGATAGGGAGGGAGGGGGAGAGAGAGGGAGGGAGGTAGGGAAAGAGAGGGAGGGAGGTAGGGAGAGAGAGGGAGGGAGGTAGAGAGAGAGAGGGAGGGAGGTAGAGAGAGAGAGAGGGAGGTAGGGAGAGAGAGAGAGGGAGGGAGGTAGGGAAAGAGAGGGAGGGAGGTAGGGAGAGAGAGGGAGGGAGGTAGAGAGAGAGAGAGGGAGGTAGGGAGAGAGAGAGAGGGAGGGAGGGAGGAAGGCAGGGAGAGGGAGGTAAGGAGAGAGAGAGGGGGGGGGGGGGAGGGAGGGAGAAAGGCAGGGAGAGGAGGGAGCAGTTGTAAGGCAATGCCTGAGTCACTTTACCTGCTTCCCGACGTTCTTCAATGCCTTCTGCTCATTTGTCATTGTCTTCTCCTCCTCCAGTGCCTTGTTATAGGCAGTTGACAGCTCTAGCATCTCCTGCAGGGAACCCAGCAGTCCAAGGGGGACTAATATTAGACCCCCCACTGCAAGGGGGACCTCTGAAGTTGGGCCCCACTGACCTTGGTAGTCTTCTCATTCTGTGAACTGTGTTCCTTGTAGTCTCTCAGTTGTAGGCCAGCCATCCACATCTTCTTGTGGAGGTTCAGCAACATCTGTGTGTGAGTGGAGGGAGGTGGAGAGAGAGGGAGAGGGGAGAGAGGGAGAGGGGGAGAGAGGGAGGATGTTTGGAGAGGAAGGACGATTTCTCTTACCCTCTGTTCTAGCTCATTCTTCCTGTAGTTGATTGGTAGGGAGTAGTAATGTCTGCCCAGACCATGGATGAGAGCCTGAATGGATGGCTTCTGGAGGTGGCCCAAATTGGAGGTGGTCTGCCTGGGCTCATGGCCCATGGCCTGCATACGTGGGTCAGTCAGACGGAAGGCATCTATCACCACTTTACCTGGGGGAGAGAGAGGGAGAGGGGGGAGGGAGAGGAGTGAGGAAGAGTGGGAGGAATGGTGACACACAGTGGTGTACCTTTAACACTCTGAATGGGGTCTACTACCACGGCAACTGCCCGAGTGGACAAGGTCTCGAAGCTCTGCTGAGTGTTAATATCCACACCAGACAACCAGCAACCAAACCCAGGATGGGAATGGTACCTGGTGGAATGGAACCAAAACATTCAGAGATACAAGTAAATATGTACCAGCATCCTAGCAATAAGATTGTCTTGAAATATGCCCTGATCACTGCATGTACGTGCACACACACACACACACACACACACACACACACACACACACACACACACACACACACACACACACACACACACACACACACACACACACACACAGACCTACCATCCCACTACCATTTCAGGACGGCCTGTTTGTTTCAGCATGTCCAACATTTTGGCCTGGAATACAGGGTCCACTGCCTCCACACTCACTCCCTTCGGACAAGAACACATGACACAGTAGTTTGACAACCAGGGACAGTTGAACCTCCCTAATGTTGACACCCTCAAGACAGAAGTGTCCCGATCAGTGAGGTAGGTGTCTGATTAGTGAGGTATCCCAATTAGTGAGGTGTCCCGATTAGTGAGGTGTCCCGATTAGTGAGGTGTCCTGATTTTGTATTCAGTGTCTCATTCGAGGGGTTCCATACTTACAGTCCCACTCTGTGGCATGGCAAAGACGTCAATCACAGTCACGGTGTAGTCATCCACGAACTCTCCTAACATCAGCCCCATCACCTCCATGGGAACGCCAGCACGGCCATGCTTTAACATCTGGTGGGGAGGGAGAGGGAGGGAGGGAGAGGGAGGGAGAGGAGGGAGAGGGAGGGAGGGAAAGGGAGGGAGAGGGGGGAGAGGGAGGGAGAGGAGGGAGAGGGAGGGAGAGGGTGGGGGAGGGGGAGGGAGAGAGACAGAGGGAGAGGGAGGGATAGGAAGGATAACAGAGGGTGAGTGGGAGATATGGAGGGATAGGAGAGATAACAGAGGGTGAGTGGGAGATCACAATGAGGGAGACAATACCCATACCTTCAGTAGAGCTAACGATGAGATGTAGACTGTCTCAGCAGTGTCCATTAATGGTGTGTCCACACCTGGAGGAGGCTGGGAAATGGAGAAGAAAGAAGTGACATGTGTAGGAACCTTAACATCCATCTAACTTACCTGTCCCATACCCCCCATCCCGCCCATCTGCAGTAACCTATCCATTATCTTCAGCGGCGTGTAGTGGCACAGCAGGTGCACTCCCGTTCTCCAGTTTCCAAATTTCACATTCCCGTTCCACAGACGAGCCACGCCTCTTATCAGTGAGAGCACGCTGTCCATGGAAGTCCCTTTCGAAGTGCCATCCTTTGGCGAGGGAATACGAAGTAGTCTCTTTCTACTGGATGAAGAGGCATCATTTACCAATCACGGGTCGTTTGGAACCGTCCCTCGTCCAGTATTCGACGCTCAAGTGGCCCTACTGCGCCAGGCAGAGCAGCACCCAGACTCCTGGTTCAGACGCCAATTCAAGCCACTATACTTTGCTGCCTGCGAAGCGGTAGCAAATTTTATCGGTGCTTCCAAGCAAGAAGTGGTTCTGGTTGAAAATGCCACAACTGCCGTCAACACAGTGCTGAGGAGCATCAGATTAGGACCCAAAGATGGCGTCCTGGTCACTTCTTTCTCGTACGCAGCGTGCTCTATAGCTGCACGGGCTGTGAGCGAGGCCTCGGGGGCCACTCTGCACCAAATGGAAATAAAATTGCCAATTATCAGCGAAGACAGTATTGTGCAAATGTACAGGTATACAAAAGCTGTGTGAAGGAGACTAACTGGTATACTCCTGATGTCTTGTACAGGGACTACCTGGACACTCACCCAGACGTCACCTTTGCACTAGTAGACCATATAACCAGTCCCAGTTCTGTGCTGCTACCAGTGAAAGAGATAGCGAGGGTGTGCAGGGAGAGGGGAGTGAGGGTGATGGTGGACGGTGCTCATTCCCCAGGGCAGATACCTCTCAACCTGCCTGACCTAGAGGTGGATTACTTCACAGGTAAATTGAAGTTCTGCTATATAGCGATGGTAAAACTGTAGAGAACATTGCCTGTAGTGCTTCCAATATGTTGAGGGCATTTGGGGCAGTTCCTCTGCTCAAACTGTGTTCCATTTCATAGGCAACCTTCACAAGTGGATGTTTTGTCCACGAGGCTGTGCTGTGCTCTATGTGAGAGAAAGTCTTCAGGAGTCCACTGTGCCTCTGGTCGCTTCCCATTTCCACTACTCCTCATTCTCTGAACGATTCCCCTTGCAGGGAACGCGTGATTCAGTACCTTACTGTATAGCAACAACTGCCATTGAGTTTTTCAACAAGATAGGAGGATTGGTGAGGCATTCGGACACCTCTGAAATATCTTTGGTTTTATCGACTATTTCAATTTCTCCTCCAGTCGGCAATCTCTTCCTACAACACCTCCCTTCTGTCCTGGGCTACTGACATGCTCTGCCAGCGCCTGTCTCTCTCTCCTCTCCCCATCCCTCCTGAAATGTGTGCACCATTCATGTCAGTCATGATTCTACCAGATTGCCTGGGCCCACCCACACCCGAGAAGGAAGAAGAATTGAGGCACAGACTATTTCAAAACTACAATGTCCAGACCAATATCTGTGTTGTGGAAAAACGACTCTGCCTCAGGTCAGCTGATGGTAGCTATAAGCAAAGGAGCCAGCAGCTGCTCCATGCACTCAATACCTCTCCCATATACAGGATATGTGCCCAGGTCTACAATACCCGCACTGACTATGAGAGACTGGCTGAAGCTCTTGAGCAAGAAATCAAACTAGCCTCCTAGATCAAAGGCCAGAAGTCGGATAGAGAAAATGATTTGATGGTCAAAGTATCATACAGTATGGCAGTACTGCAACTATGCCTCTCTCTAGTAAAAATCAGCTATGTAGTCTCTATGGTGATGTGATGTATATCAGTTGAAGGGATAGAGAGAAGGGCCCTGTGTTGGTAGAGCAGCCATTTCTAGTTCTTCATTACTTGACACATCCTCTCCCTCTCCCTCTCCCTCTCCTCCTCCTTCCTCCCCTCTGTTAGCACACACCCATCTCTCCTCATTACTTGATCCCCTTTGTTGCATTAACAGCAGAAGAGGATGTGGTGGTAGTGTACGAGGTGGTGGCTACAGGGAAAGAGTCAAATAATTGTAACTGGTAACAGTTGAACACACTGAGTCTCACTGAGTGTTGTTGATCTGCCTTGTTGTAAATGGTGGCCAATTGCTCTGGTTTGTTGCAAACAGGAGCCCATTTGCTCTGACGAGATTTAGTCCAGAGCTGTCTGCTCCCATTCAAAGCTCCATTTTTCTGTGTGTTGTCCATTGCCACACCGTCAGCTGTGGTAGGGCAACTAGCAGTCAGAGAGGTAGGGCAGCCCCTATCATTAGTGGCAATATCAGCATCCCCTGGGGGACCATTTGGAAACAAACCTGAGAATAGAAGTGTAGATAGAAAATTCAATTAATGGTACTATCCCTCCCATTAACAGTACAGTTGTACCATACCTGATGAACTCGATGGGGAGTGTTCCACATCTGATGTGTCATCACTACCTGATGTGTCCACAGCAGAGGGACACAGCCACTGGCGATCAGGTGGTAGTCTGTACATGGGGCTATGTGACTGAGGGAGCATAGCAGGATAAAATGGTGGGCAGTGAGGGGTGTGCATAGCAGGATAAAATGGTGGGCAGTGAGGGGTGGGTGGGGTGAATCGGGGGTGACAGATGGCAGTCTTGTGCTGGTGTCGAGGTCTCAGCACATTCCTTCCCTGGCATGGATATGGTGGGGCAAACTGCGAGAGGGAATGATGAGGTGGGAACAATGGTGGTTTAGGGACTTCTGTCTCCCATGGTGGACCAGAGGAGAGGTTGGAGGAGGGTAGAGGAGGGACTTCTGTCTCCCATGGTGGACCAGAGGAGAGGTTGGAGGAGGGTAGAGGAGGGACTTCTGTCTCCCATGGTGGACCAGAGGAGAGGTTGGAGGAGGGTAGAGGAGGAGAGAGAGGAACTTCAGCACTCTCCCATGGTGGACCCAAAGGTTTGGAAGAGGGCAAAGGAGGAGTGTGAGGGACTTCAGAGGTCTGTGGTGGGTTACGTGAAGGCCGATTGGAGGAAGGTAGAGGAGGTACTTTAGAAGGTGACGACTGATGAACAAGAGTGGGCGTCACTTGTTTCAGCCCTTGCCCATGAGTCTGTAAGTGAAACACAGAGCATGAATATGTACTCCATATTTCATCACATACAACTGCTCAGTTTAGGTAGGCATACACGGTGCTGATAGCCCAAAAGAGCTGCTTGTCATTTGCTTACTTAACACTGCACACCCGGTGTATACATACCTTTTTCTGGGCCCTAGTGGTTGGGATTATGCACACACCAGCTTTCTCTATATGAGAGAGAACATCCTTTGCTGCTTCTTTTTTGGCATCTTTCTTCCTTGTTCCAGAACCTGCAGTCCAAACATTCCAGATACACACTCGTAACATAAACTATGAAACTTACCATTTCCTGTGAAATTGTTTGCGACAACTATACAGTCAAATACAGTCACACCATTTTGTGTCCGGGACCTCATGGAGTACTTGGGAAGTGGGAGTTGGGCCTGCATGAGTAACTCCTGCAATTGACCAATTGGATTGGCACAAGTAGTGGGTTGGGCAGTCATTTCAACATCAGTTGATTGGTTAACTGGGGTAGCAGTTCTGAGGTTTTGAACATCTCTGCTTGTTTCCTCAACATTTTGGTGGGCAATACCTTCACTCTGAGCAAGATTCTCACTCTGAACAAGATTCTCACTCTGAGCAAGATTGTCACTCTGAGCAAGATTGTCACTCTCTCTGTTGAGCACTAACCCTACACTTGTTGATAGAGCATGTGTAGTTTCATTGGAACACTGCAGGCTAGAACTGACACTTGAGGCTCCAGTGGAAACACTTTTTAGTTCAGACTTTGTATCATTGAAGTACACAGTACACTCCTTAGCAAATCTCTCCAGGAACTGATTATCATCTCCAGTAATTACAGGGTTTTCCTCTCTATTTGACCTAGTAGCTTCACATACAGTTCTGTTTGGAGACTTCTTTTCTCTTGCATCTATAACTGCCTGAGGCAAGTCTCTCTCTCCCTCACGACCAGGAGGACTACCTGGGCACAAGACTGACTCACTAACACTCTCACTCTCGCGGCTTCTTTCCTGCTGTAGCTGAAAGCAGACGTCCAAGTAGGCTTGAGACGCGGCAAAGTTCCTAGCAGCCACGGGAGTGGGGCCAAACCCGCTATACTCCTTCGAGCCCACACGGACCAGCGCCATGTAGCACTTGAGGCCGGGATATCGAGTGGAGGGCGGCGGGTTGACGCTACCACTGACAATCTCTAGAGGGCTCCAGACCACCTGGTAGCCCATCTGCTTGGCCACACTCTTGAGCAGAGCTGCGTACTTCATCTCGACGAGTGGGACGACACGTGGGCGCGCTTGTTATTTAAGCGCCCATTAGTGACTGCTGTGAACCATCACACATTATATACAGGCGCCAGAGCAACATTTAAAAATAAATCTATCATCAATCAGATGTTCTCTGTTGTTGAGACACTTCTCTACCTGAAGACTTTCCTCTGAAGACACAGCTGAGGACGCCATCAGTCAGCGACCCAACCAACGAGTTCAACATTCCAGACGTGGCAAATATCCCTCCCACTATTCCAGAGAGACGTATCAGAAACTGCCAGAAAGGCCTCCTCACCTCCTGGACCTCGACCATCAGTGGACTCATGTCATACTTGAAGAATATCCCCGCCATCCCGTGACTTCCTCGACTGTGATCAATAGTCCTATTTCTCTCCCGAACAGAGTATTGATTGGTGGAGAGTGTGTTGTGAAATGTACGGAACTTTGTTGGAACTACTTGCATGTAATACTGGAATTGGTGGTTGCGATCCTTTGCAATTTTGTAGGCGGAGTCTAGAGGGTTGAGAACGCCCTGAATGGGAGGGCCGAAGGCCAACTGGTCAATTCGATGAGAGTAGTTGATAGCATCTTTAGGGACGTAGACATTCAAGTGGGCATGGCCCTGTGGGTGGGGCACAGAGCGGCCTGTGGTGATGTGAAAATTACCAGCCATTTTCTTCACTTCAAATGAGCCATGTAACCGACATGCTTGAAGCTCCGCAGAATTATCAGATCTTCTGTCCTCAGCCTGAGGCATCTTGATATCCCTAATACCTTCAATGATAGTTAGATCTCCCACAGCCTTGGCATGGTTGTAGCGGTTCTGAAGGTCCTGTTTGGCTCTCAGGACACTCATCTGCAGGTCACTCAGGTGAAAATCCACCGTCTCCATCTTAATAACATTATTTAGCTGTCTGCTCTCCCCTGCATTGTCCACTAGATCGGCCCCCAGGTGTTGACACGGCATGGCAACGGTGATGTCCAGCGTCAGTAAGAGCTGCGCATTCATATCTACGTCCACTGAGTACTTGTAGCGAATTTCTGTCCCTCTGTAGTAGAAGAACTCGGATACGACTAGGATGGCTATAAGGGAAAGGGAAATGATGGAGAGCGTCCCGCCTCTTGTAGTAGGCCTCTGGCAATCATCTTCTACTTTGGGAAACGCGTCCAACTCTTTGACGACCTTGAGGGCTGATCTTCGTCGCCGCATCTCCTGTCGTTCAGGTAGAAGGCAATAATTAGAATGTGACCTGACGCTGGTCTTAATTGGGAGCCAAGGAGTGCGTAATTTACTAAATCCGTAGCCCAGGCCGTCGCGGGGGCGGAAACGTCTTTTCCGCCCCCGCAACGGCCTGGGTACGAGGCTAGTAAATCCGGGAAGCGATTCTGCAATTCCCAGATGGGTGGAGTGACTAAATGTGTCCTGTGACCATATCTGGTCCAAAAGTGCTAATCTCAGTACGCTATGCATAATGCATAGCTATTGTGTAGACTTCTACTTGTAAAGTTAGAACAACACACTTACTGATTAGACAAATGGCTAAACTGCTATGGCTCTTTTTCTGTGATTTAAACAAGATCTGAACTACTTTTTGCTCTTTTTCTACCAGTGAAATATACATGTATTTTAAAGAAATGTGCTACAGACAGGTGATCCCTTAAGGAACCGTGCTATTTTGCAACCCACAGTGTGTAGGCAATACTTCATGCAAATATCAATTACATGAATTCATTATATAGTATGTTCGTAAATATAATACTACATTTCAGTATAAGGTACAAAAAAATGAATGCACAGGACTGAAAAGCTAGCTAGGTTTGTGCCAGTCTTAGAGTGTGGGAAAGGAGGCATCAGTGGCAATCCCACACTGGTTGTAGTTGTTCCTGGTCATGAGAATGTAGCCACTCATACCCCAGTTAGTACCCCAGCTGTGGACATGAAAAATAGAACAGTGATACATAGTAGGCAGAAAGGGAGAGAAAGGAGGAGGAAGGAAGGAAGGAAGGGAGGAGGGGAAGGAGGGAGGGAGGACTATTCACCTATTTTTGACTAGCCAGTAGTCTTTCCCACTATATGTACCATATCCAGTTACCAGCATAGCGTGGCTGAGTTTGGAGCTGTAGCTATAACACCTTGATGAGCTGTACACTCCACCGGAATAGTACTGCATAGGGAAAGGTTCTGAGACTATACATGTTCTCATTGGAGAGAATTTATGTTAACATTTCAAACACTATAAGTGTTTGAAACAAATGAGTGGCTCTATAGACATGTTCAGTAACAGAGACATCTGGCACTATGTATGTGTGGTGCCTTTACATATGCCTGACAAATTGGTCGCTCTATAATATGTACGCAACCAATTCTATCTAAGTACATGTGTCTAGCTGTATTCCCACATCTTTACTCTGAAGGCATTGTTGCTGGCATCAATAGCCACAGACACAGGCCCTACATTAGCCACTGCACACTGCAAGTCATCCTCACTACCACTGCTGATCTCGATACTTCCTGACATCTGAGCTCCAATACCACTGGAGGAGTAACTGCAGGATTGTTGCTATTGGATAGGAAAAGGCACTCAGATTTTGCCAATGAACAGGATTTCTCACCTTTCCCTTGAAGGGGTAATTACCAACCATGTCCACACCATCATTAGATACAATGTAGAGGAAGGCGTTGTACATATTGCCTCCCTGACAGCCGTGATTTCCATATGGTACTGCAGGATGATAAGTAGCCATATATGTATGCATGGTTTGTGTGCAAGTCGAGCTAAAGTATACCAGAGCAGTCAATGATATTCTGTTCACTGAGTTCAATCAGCTCTCCATGGGCCAGGGACCAGGCTCCCTCCAGAGCTCCAATGGCACTGAAGGCATAGCTAGCTCCACACTGATCCTGTAACCAACACACTGCACGTGTCAACTATAAACTGATGTAATATATACATGCCATTAACCTGATTTTTAATGCCAGTAACTGCATTCTTTGTCCTCCAGTCCACAGTGTCCGGAAGGTTACTGGAATACAGAGCAGCATTGAACACTTTAGTGTAGTTTCCGTGATCTACTTTCTTGTAATTTAGCATCTCTTCATACTCTGCATCAGTCTACACACGTGAAATGTGTGAATATCAGCTTGTGAAATGACACAATTTCTTACAATATCTCCAAGATGGTTCATGGCCAAGGTAAACCCTAGGATATGGGCATTCTTGTTGTGAGCATTGATGTACTCTCTGTTGGACAGCCACACCAGGTGTCTCTCCAGCTCCTCTCTCTGGGATCCATAGCTCTTCCCATGCTGTGACTTCCACAGTTGCCACTCCTCTGGGTGCTGGTACTGCCCCTCAGCTAGAGCAAGTGCACACATACACATACAGATTGATAGCACCTTCATTTCTCAACACTTTCCTATCTCTCTCCCTATAAACTGATTAAATTAACAATGTTAGTGCATTTATAGCTTCAGAAAGGGGTTAGTGTACAAATATACTCCACACAAAAAGAACACTGTTCTCATTCATCTATTGTACTAGCGATGTTAAAGAGCCTCTAACAGAACGGCCCTTTCAGTCACTATAATATAACCGCCATCAATAGCCACATTTACCAAGAGAGGGTGTGTGCACATCATTTACATTTCGTTAACACATCTTCACTCATTCTTTTACCACTAAACAGTTGCATCTTGCTGCCTAGTTGACACAAATTTGTGCATACTCTTTTTTTGGTTGTGAAACTCCATGTACGTGTTCCCTGACTAATGTGATTACATGTAAAGATTTCTGAGTAGAATCTACCATTGTATACAAAACACCATCACTAATTTACTCTTTCACTGTAGCAAGCAGTGTACATGGAAACTTGCATAGCAGCCTATTCTTATTGCTTTGTTGCCAATTAGCCACATCCATGTGTAGAGTCTAAGCCTATGAGAATGGGTCGGGTATATTGGCTACATATGCACCCCATGATACCCGTGACTTGTATAACTGGTGTTTCCTCAAACATTGAAATAACTAATTACTATCATTTCACTGTAGCTGCTCATTACAACTGTATACATGGGAAAGTACACTAGCTAACAAGTACATGCTTTCATATTAGGCACTTAAATCAATGTCAAAGTGCCTTACTCATCTCCAGCAATGTATGAGCTCTTGACGCAGAGGGAAAATATGAAATTCCACTGAAAACATTTCTAGCAAATCAAATAATACTGAAACATTTCTAGCAAATCAATCTAATACATGTTGACATGTTATTGACAATATTAGACAGCATGCCAACTGTGTGTCAGTGTTCTAGGTCTCGGAAATTAGACACTTGAGAATGCAATCTACTCTACAGTGTTGGGTAGGAGGCATCAGTGGCAATCCCACACTGGTTGTACTGGTTCCTGGTCATGAGAATGTAGCCACTCATACCCCAGTGAGTGCCCCAGCTGAAGGATAAATATATTATTCTCACCAGTTGTGTAAGAGATGTATGATTTTACTGCATGTATGTACCTGTTCTTGACTAGGTAATACTCTTCTCCATTGTAGGAGCCATAGCCAGTGACCACCATGGCATGGGTTAGCTGTGTACTAGAACATCTCGAGGAACTGTAGACACCACCTGAATAATACTGCATGGAGGTTAGTGGTAGAGATAATAGTGGTACTGCACATTTGACCAAATCCCCTCACACACATACACACAGCATATACCCTGAATGCATTGGATGAGGCGTCTACAGCCACTGCGATGGGCCCGACATTAGCCACAGCAGACTGCAGGTCATCTTCACTACCAGAGGCAATAGAAATGATGCCAGACATGGTAGCTCCAACACCACTCTTCTTATAGCTACAAGAGGATTGCTGAAAACAGAGAGAGATACGATTGCGAGGTAATTGAAGTGTGTCCCTTCGATGATGGTTAATCATAGGATGTTAATTTGTGTAATTTGATAACTGTTCTATAACACACACACATGCACACACACACACACACACACACACACACACACACACACACACACACACACACACACACACACACACTCACTTGTCCTTGGTAGGGGTAGGCACTGGACGTGTCCACACCATCATTAGCCACAATGTAAAGAAAGGCATCATACATGTTGCCTCCCTTGCAGCCCAGGTTTCCATACGGTACTGAAAAACACATACCAAATGTACATTCAATGAATACATCAATGTAGTACTCACCAGAGCAGTCGATGATGTTCTGTTCACTGAGAGTGGTCAGTTTCCCAATGGCCAGGGACCAGGCTCCCTCCAGAGCTCCAATGGCACTGAAGGCATAGCTAGCTCCACACATACCCTTCACAAAAACACATATAATCTTAGTACATGCAGTATGTAACTAAATATGTGTGTGTACCTGATCCTTAATCTTCGTCACAGCATTATTAGTCCTCCAGTCAACAGACTCAGGTATGTCCTGAGAGTAGTGAGCTCGGTTGAACTGTCTTGTGTAGTTCCCTTGTCGTGGGCTTGTCTTGTAAGTCATCAACTTCTCCATGTACTCCGTGTCGGTCTGTGAGAGGGGATTTATATAGCACACACAAAATCATTGTAAGGTGAGAATGACTAAACTGTGCCTTACAATATCTCCAAGATGGTTCATGGCCAAGGTAAACCCTAGGATATGGGCATTCTTGTTGTGAGCATTGATGTACTCTCTGTTGGACAGCCACACCAGGTGTCTCTCCAGCTCCTCTCTCTGGGATCCATAGCTCTTCCCATGCTGTGACTTCCACAGTTGCCACTCCTCTGGGTGCTGGTACTGCACCTTACACGAGGCCACCACTAGCACTGAGCAGATGATGATGGCTGAAATCTTCATGACTGTAGGCAGTTAGATCCAATGGAGAAGGATGCACATAAAGTGTGTCTGTAGGTTTGACTGCTATAACACTCAGTTCTTATATAGTGATAGTTGCCAGTCAGTCTCTGAACCTCAATTTGTATTAACTATTCATTGTATAGTCTGTCTCAAATGGCCTCTCAAATGGCCAACTGTGTACGTCTTTTTGAGCCATTTTGCATGTTTAGCAACAAGGAATGTGCTGCTTCAAATTAGTCAAGATGATTATTGCCCCATGTACCTATCAAACGAGAAAGTGTTGGTGTGAAACATTGTACATCTATTTTGATGACTATAAGACCCAATGAGATGCATGTGTACAAACTGATTGCCTGACATATACGTGTGTGTGTGTGTACATATTCTCATGTGTCTCTTTGTGCGGTGTCCCTATGTAATGTGATGTAACACATCACAGGTACACATGTCCTTTACATATTGTTGTATGTTAAGGCATCTGTGTGTGTACATGGTGTATGTTGTAGGGCTAAAGATGTTACAATGTGTTTAATAGATGTGGTTTTGTGTTAAATAGCAGTTGCAATCTGTTCAAATAGTACAAGATTTGCAATGTTCAGTGACATTGATAACATCACTATGACCACATAACACAGTCTCTAATTGGTTGTTTTTTATTCAATTATAATATCTTATTCTTCAAACTCATTCTCAGCTCATATAATGTTGCAAATGTATCAATTTCATCAACCGTACTGTATAGAGTATATTGAACACCATATTTATTTCATCTGAAACTACATATCACTACTGAATACAAATATAAGGAATTATGCAACATTTGTGTCTCTGTAAATCTGATGGATGGAGTTCACAGTGTTGGGTAGGAGGCATCAGTGGCAATCCCACACTGGTTGTACTTGTTCCTTGACATGAGGATGTAACCACCCATGCCCCATTCCTTGCCCCAACTGAAGTGGTGTGAGAAGTGCATATTGAAATTGAATTTTGAATGTACAACACTCACACATGAAGCAGTTGTATCAATGCATAAGAACCAAGTGACACAAATGTCATGTTGAGTATACCTGTTCTTGACAAGGTAGTATTCTACTCCACTGTAGGTGCCAAAGCCAGTCACAAGCATGGCATGATTCAGGCTTGTGCTTGAGCACCTGATGGAGCTGTACACTCCTTTAGAATAGTACTGTGTATAGGGTAGAAAATTTCACAAATGACTCATAATCTACTTTTAACATGAGCTGTCTCCATTTGCCATAGCTCACTCTGAAGGCAGTGCTACTAGCATCCACAGCTACTGAGGTGGGTCCCACATAGGCCACAGCAGCCTGAAGGTGCTTCTCATTCCCACTAGCAATGTTAACATAGCCTGTGATCTCAGCACCATATCCTTTTGTTGTATACTGGCAGTAGGATTGCTGCAGTACATACAGTCTATGTCACAATACATGCATTCGGTTACATATCATGTTTTACTGTGATATAGGCACCGTGCATTGGGGGCAGTTGTAACATGCAACATCTCTGATATTATGAGTAAAACAACTATATTAAAATCCTGATTGTAGGGTCCACTCCATTACCTGTTCCAGGTATGGGTAGGCCTTAGCTGTGTCAATGCCCTCGTTGGAAATGATGTAGAGAAAGGAGTTGTACCTACTACCTCCCTTGCAACCATGGTTACCATATACCACTGGAATACAAGAGATGAATTGTCAGTAAATAGTTTGCTCACTCTGTACAAGATAAACTATTACTGTGAGTTACCAGAACAGTCAATGATGTTTTGTTCACTGAGTGGTCTCAGAGTTCCCCCAGCCAGAGCCCAGGCTCCCTCTATTGCTCCAGTGGTAGAGAAAGCATAGCTGGAGCCACAATTTCCCTATAGTAATGGGTCGATTTTGTATTCTCCTTAACCTTCTTCAAGTATCAGTTGTGTACCTGTCTCTTGACGGGAGTGACGGCATTCATTGTTCTCCAGTCCACTGTCTCAGGCAGCTCATTGCTGTAAGAGGTGGGGTCAAATACCTTCCCATTGCGTGGGCTGCTAGTATTGTAGGTCAGGAACATCTCTCGGTACTCTATATCAGACTGATAGGGTAAAGTACTCAAAAATGACTTAGAAAATACATACAAGATTTTGCATCAACTGACAACTCACAATGTCTCCAAGGTGGTTGAGTTCAAGAGTAAATCCAAACATATCAGAGTTAGCATTGTGAGCATTGATGTACTCTCTGTTGGACAGCCACACCAGGTGTCTCTCCAGCTCCTCTCTCTGGGATCCATAGCTCTTCCCATGCTGTGACTTCCACAGTTGCCACTCCTCTGGGTGCTGGTACTGCACCTCACATGATGCCACAGCCAGCACAGAGCAGATGATAATAGCTGAAATCTTCATTATCCTGCCACAGTAATCTTTAGTGAAATGAGTTGAAGTATCGTCAAATCCATTTATATCTGAGCTTCAATCCCATAGACACCATGTCTCCTTGTTCCTTTCACTGTTACTGGCTCAAAGAGAACATTACTAATTTACCAGTAGCACAGTATATAAAAAAGACATGAAAGCTGTTTGTGAACAACAGACTTATAAGCTGCTATTGTGGGTAAGTGTTATACCCAAATTGGATGTTGTATCCAGGAGGCATAGTTGAAAAACAAATTGTATGAAAGAAACTTGGATGCAAGCAAAGATCACAACACACTCTATATATATATGTACATGTCTGACAGGTGAGCACATGAGATCACATTAATTCTATGATATATTATACACACTTGTGTTTATAACATTAAATGTAGCCACACTACATATAGATCATTTAGATTGATAAGGAGATATATAGACCATTATTCTCCAGTTAGAGTAATAAAATGATCTTTTAAAAAGTTGCTAATAAAATTCTGTTTATATTTTGGGGTATGTAGCATCAGAAGCAATTCCACACTGGTTGTAGCAATTTCTAGACATTAAGATGTATCCCTTCTTTCCCCAGTTTGTTCCCCAGCTAGAATACAGAAATAGGAAACGTTAGCAGTACAGCTATGACCAATGACTGATTCTGTAAGGAATTACCTGTTCTTGACAATCCAGTAGTCAACTGAATTGTAGGTATCATAGCCTACCACTACCATAGAGTGGTTTGGCTTATACTTGGAACATAGAGATGAGGAGTAGATTCCACTGTTGTAGTACTGTATATAGGAGATAGAAAATGTGTGTGAGAGAGAGAAAGAGTGGATAAATCTTTCTGCTAATGCTATAAACTTACAATAAATGCCTTATTACTGGCATCTACAGAGACGGCTATTGGTCCCTTTGATGCCACAGCAGCTTTCAGTTCATATTCACTGCCCCTTTTTAGTTGAACAAACTTTGAGATTCGAGCTCCAATACCGTCTGAGGTGAACGAGCATTCTGCTTGCTACATGATGGATGAAAGTGAGGAAGAATAAGAACTATTACTGTGTACAAGCTAAACTGCTGAACATTCATCAACTGACATTGATAACAGGAAACCTTTTGTCTCAAATGACAAGCCCTGAATTGAGGATACTTCATTCTGTCCCAATGGTGTCCAGATTTTCATATATATGTCCATTTGTACATCACTTACTCTTGCCACATAGGGATAAGACTCTTGTGTGTCCAGTCCTCCTTCAAGTAAGATATACTTGTATGCATTAGTAACTGATCCTGCTTGGCAGCCCTGGTTCCCACAGAATACTGCACATGCAGTTGTAAAGTCAGGTACTGTTGACTGATTACAGTAGAGGCCTAGCCTGTACCTGAGCAATCGATGATGTTCTGAGCACTGAGATTTTTCAGTTGCCCTGTAGCTCGTGCTCCAGCTCCCTCAATAGCAGCTGCTGCAGCAAATGCATAGCTTGCACCACACCTGCCCTGCATATGACGTATATATAGTGTATGTTAGTTTTTGTAGACAAATTGTGGTATGAACTCCATTGCATACCTGATATTTAACAGAACTGACAATTCCCTTCTTTCTCCAATCAATGGAATTGGCTACAGATAGATTGTAATTGCTAAATTCCATCTTCATCTGATATCTCTTGGTCCTGTTAGGTCTCTGTGTCAGGTACTCACTAGCAAACTCACTATCATGCTGCAAATAGTAAAAAACCCTCTGCATAACGTGTATTTTTATATCTCACATACAAACATGTAGGCTCTGTATAGAGCATCAAACAGTGTCATTCTTACCATGTCTGCAAAGTAGTTCAGAGCTAGAGTGAACCCAAGACTCTCTGCATTCTTGTTGTGAGCATTGATGTACTCTCTGTTGGACAGCCACACCAGGTGTCTCTCTAGCTCCTCTCTCTGGGATCCATAGCTCTTCCCATGCTGTGACTTCCACAGTTGCCACTCCTCTGGGTGCTGGTACTGCACCTCAGCTAGAGCAAGTGCACACATGCACATACAGACTGAGAGCACCTTCATTATCTGCCCTCCTTTAGCCCTCATCTGTGATTTTCTGCTTAAATGTATACATCTTGGTGTAGAGATCCATGTGCATAGACACACAGCACACCGAGTTTGGGATGACTGAGATGTATTTGGTTGGATACAGTCACCTGCCTCTAGTAGTGATAGTGCTGTAGTTATGGACTATATATGAGTCCACTACATTACAAGCTCCATGTATAGTATTTGCTGCTTCAGCTTGTCAGTAATGGCAGTGAGGTATCTTATGACAATTTAGAAATGGACTACAGAAGCAGACACACATCAACAGATAGTTGTACATGGTATGTTGTACGTGTTACATATTCCCAGACACTTTTACAGGACATTTATGGCATGGGTTGAGTCAGTGTGAGTATGTGCTACTGTTTTCTGTAGCTAGCCTGTAGGTCATTCAGAACAGCTGAAGTTTGTCAGTTAAGAGTAGGAAAAGAGGCATCGCTGGCTATTCCACACTGATTGCCATTATTTCTGGCCATCAAAATATATCCATCAATGCCCCAGTACATACCCCAGCTGAAAGAAAATGATTAATCACCATTGATGGTGGTGATGTAATTGACATATACCTGTTCTTGGCTAGCCAGTAATCTCTCTGATTGGCAGTGCCATATCCAATCACTAACATGGCATGGTTGAGAGTTAAACTAGAGCACATTTGAGAGCGATATACACCTCGGTAGTAGAACTGTAGAAAAAAGATCTGTATGTACCTACACAGTAGACAATATATGCTTGCAGCCCATTCAGATTGTGTGTGCTTGTGTACTATGAATTGAAAACACAAGATAGTGAGGTGTATTTGTATATGTGTTTGTTTCCTACTCTGAATGTACGTGAGCTAGCATCCACTGCTACTGATATCGGCCCCACATTAGCCACTGCCATCTGTAACTGGGATTCATTGCCAGCTGCCAGATTCACGCTACCATTGATATGAGCAACTGAGTGGCTGGTATTGTATTTGCATGACAATTTCTGCAACACAAACACACACAAGTAACAAATGAACCGTCATGACCTTCACAAACATCTTACTCTGGCTCTGTAAGGGTAATACATGGCACTGTTGATCCCTTTGTTGGAAATTACGTAACGAAAGGAATTTTTCATGTTACCACCATTACATCCTCTATTGCCAAAGTGTCCTGTCATGTATCAACAGTATAATAGCTGTACATGTGAACGTACACTTGCAACTGTGTATGCTAACAGAATTGCACCTGAACAGTCAATGATGTTCTGAGCACTGATGTTCACCAAGTGTCCATATTTTATTGACCAAGCCCCTTCTATTGCTCCTACAGTACTAAATGCATAACTGGAGCCACAGTGCCCCTGTATAATCATTTAATCACAACTTTTGTTTTGATACATAATATGTAATACCTGTTCTTTGACCTCTGTGATCACCCCAGCCTTTCTCCAGTCCATGACCAGTGGAAGGTTTGAGCTGGTTCCCAACAGATGTGAGCTGCTGGCCTGATGCTCTGCCTCTCTGCACTCAGGCGTGTATGCAGAGGACAAGTAGGTACGATGGAACTCCTCATCACTCTGGAGAATAAGAAATAATAACCTTTGATTTGAGTTATATCTTTTACTACTGACTTAATTTAAAAAAGGTCCAATATTCTCTCTACAAGGATACAAACATATTACCCAGTCTGCAAAGTGATTGAGGTGCAGTGAGTATCCTATTGTATGGGCATTCTTGTTGTGAGCATTGATGTACTCTCTGTTGGACAGCCACACCAGGTGTCTCTCCAGCTCCTCTCTCTGGGATCCATAGCTCTTCCCATGCTGTGACTTCCACAGTTGCCACTCCTCTGGGTGTTCTAGCCTCCTGCTAACTGCATGAGCCAAGGTAATTGCTAACAACACTGTTACAACCCTCAATTTCGCTGTCATCCTGATCGCTACAACCAGACACTGAGCATCTGATTTTAAGACGCTGTAGAGGTTTATGTACCAACCAATTGTTTACTACTTCCTCTTTTCAGACACTTGCTTGTTTAAGAGTAAAAGAATAGTATTGTTGGTGGCAATATACTTAAGTAATTTGTAAAGCCCTGAGTTAGTTATAACATATATGTATATCATATGTGTTCTGAATGTGCACACAAAGTAGCATTGCAAGAAGCAAAGGTCTTTGTAGACTTTTAGCTGTTTGGCACTACATTCTATACAGTAGAAGTGGGTACTATAAATGATAGTACATTGGCTTGGTTGAGGTTCTGGACATGTGTGTTATATGAGCCCACCCCCCTCACAGGTAACTCACCTCATCTCAGGCAATTATAGCAAAATGACAAACACCAGTTGTTCTATCAATTGCTCTGTTCCAAAACCCATGCAGTGATGTACATTAAATGTAATGGTTCTTTTGTTTTGTGCGCAGATCACGATGTTATGATTGATAATGAACACTAATTTACTATCTTCACAAATCAAATAAAAGCACACACACACACTCACACACACACTAATTGATTCTAATATGTCAGAGACACTGGAATTGATAAGAGGATATGTCCATTCTACATATAATACTACTAATTCTATAACTGTCTACAGTGTTGGGTAGGAGGCATCAGTAGCAATCCCACACTGGTTGTACTTGTTCCTGGTCATGAGAATGTAGCCACTCATACCCCAGTTAGTACCCCAGCTGTGGAAAGAGAAGTTCAGATTTATATCAGGTCTTGTAATATTTTTCAGTGTAAGAAGTGACATTTTTGCCAATAGAGAGAGAGAGGGTTTTTACCTGTTCTTGACCAGCCAGAATTCACTTCCTCCTGTAGTGCCATATCCAGTGACCACCATAGCATGGTTCACAGTCTTGCTAGAGCACTGGGATGAGCTGTACACACCCTGGTAGTAGTACTGGAGTATGGAGAATACCACACTAATAGTGTTTGGATGTGTGACCACCTTTCACATGTGAGTGGATACACTGATATACAAGAGACTGTACTGCATACGTAATCAAAAAGCAATTTGACTCAACTAGCAATATCCTATTCATGTACATGGGAAAGAACAAATTAGATACATAGAACTGACATGCCAACATGAGGTGACACTCTCTCTGTTTACCCTAAAAGCCTTATTGCTTGCATCCACTGCCACTGATACTGGTCCTACATAGGCCACTGCCCTCTGCAGATTGCTCTCCACCCCAGACTGAATGTTAATGAAACTGGACATCTGGGCCCCCACATTGTTCTTGGAGTAGCTACAAGAGGATTGCTGTGAGTTTAATGAAAAGAGAAAGTTAGTGCTGAGAGGGACATGATTACATCATTATTTGGTACTTCAATTATTGCGTACCCTTCCCTGGAAGGGGTAGCTGCTCTGTGTGTCCACTCCTCCATTGGCCACTACATACTGGTAGGCATTGTACATGTTACCACCGTTACATCCATGGTTGCCATACGAAACTGTGTGTAGGTAGGTACATTGTGATTGGTTCATACTGTCAAAATCAGTGATTAGTAATGCTCATAGGATTGTAAACACTCTTAGTTGGCTAGGAATAACCATAATAGCTTCTTGAGTTAACAAACACTAGTCGATAAACCTGATACATGTATATGCCAATGTTTCGATCACTGAACTGTGATCCTCGTCAGGGCAATGTACATTTGTACTAATGGTTGTGACGAGGATCACAGTTCAGTGATCGAAACGTTGGCATATATCACGTTTATCGGCTAGTGTCTGTTAACTCAAGAAGCTATTATGCTCAAAGGATTGTTCTCACCTGAGCAGTCAATGATGTTCTGTTCACTGAGAGTGGTCAGTTTCCCATGGGCCAGGGACCAGGCTCCCTCCAGAGCTCCAATGGCACTGAAGGCATAGCTAGCTCCACACTGGCCCTGTAAATGCGCAAACATAATACTTTAATTTTCGAGTATCCTCAAGCCTCTACTGTATACTGTATGCATTTGGTATGTGTATTACCTGGTTCTTAACACTGGCAACTGCTCCCTTGCTCCTCCAGTCAATAGACTCAGGCAGGTCATCTCCATAAGCAGATGGATCAAACAGCTTAGCAAAGGTGTAGTTTCCATGGTTAATAGTCTTCTGGTAGGTGAGATAGAAGTCACTGAACTCTGCATCACTCTGCATGGGAAAAACGTTAGAGTAATGATTAGAAGGCTAACTACTGTATATTTCTTTATCATGCAGGTTATCTATCCAATAATAATTCTCGTGTTATGAGTACTATAGCTGTAAGCTACACAATGTCCTTATTTACACAATGTAAAATATAGTTAACTGTTACTTCACATACCATGTCCCCAAAGTTGTTCATCTTGAGTGTAAAGCCAAGAATATGAGCATTCTGATTGTGTGCTTCAATGTATTTCTTGTTTGACTGCCAGGTAACGTGCTTCTCCAGCTCTTCTTGATATGACTGGTACGTCTTTCCGTGCTCTGACTTCCACAAGTGCCATTCTTCCGACAGCTGAAACTTTGGGGAGGCTAGAGCCAGTGCAAACAGAGAAACGATCACCAGAACCTTCATCTTCACCTCAGCCTCTTTCAATGGAGATTGGTATGCAGTAAATGACTGTGTTAGTAACTCTCAGTTCCATCCTTTTATAGTTTCACTGCTCATTCTCTATACTTGTGAGAGCCTTACACATCATATCCCAGCACTTTGTATAGTCCACAGAGTACCTTTCATCTAGTCTAAAGGAAAGGACACATATGGCCGTCATTGACTAAATAGCTTTTTACTGTTTTGAGCATGCCACTTGTACAGGTGTACAGATTAGTCACACTATTTGTAAATAGAAAGAGAGAGAGTGTCACATTTGCCTTGCAAATAGCAGCTCAATGGGCTACTTTGTACAGTAACAGTAGATGTAGAGTAGGCAATCAGAGCCTTTAATGTGTTGTGAATGTCTGTTCAACATACACATGTACCTCTAGTATAACATCTCTATGGAGTAGAGCTATATGCATTGTGTGAACTACAATCTGTGCATGTTTCCATAACATTTACCAAACTGATGTGACCTCTTTGGTTCATAGAAACTGACTATAATAATCATAAAGGTTTATACTCAAGTTTGAGAACACCAATTTGTCTTCTGTAACTACATGAAATAAGAACAACTAGATGACTACTCATATCATGATAATTATGATAATAATAGTACTGTATATGGCGTGAGTTCAATATTTATATTTGTTATTGTTGCACATATATAAAGGAAAATTATATGTTCCACTCACTCAGACCACACTAAACCATGATTTATGTATAAACAAATTTCCAAATTAGAATGATATGAAAGTGAGTCTATTAACTTTTGTAACTATATGATAAACAGTTTTAGAGTGTTGGGTAGGAGGCATCAGTGGCAATCCCACACTGGTTGTACTTGTTCCTCGACATCATGATGTAGCCATACATGCCCCAATTGGAGCTCCAGCTGTGATGAGATGCAACAAAGACTATAGGTAATTAATTATTCCTTCGTTGCTGTCTTACCTGTTCTTGACTAGCCAATAGTCCTTGTTGTTGTAAGTACCATAGCCAATTATCAACATGGCATGATTCACATCAGAACTGGAGCATTGCACTGTATCATACACACCAGAGGAGTAGAACTTAAGGTGTAATGAAGAGAGAAAGAGAGAGGAAGAGGAGACGAAGGGAGAGAAGGAGATGGAGTAAGTGGGTTGATACAATGATGGTTGCATGGCATTATACTTACACGGAAATCATTACTGTTAGCATCCACAGCCACAGCCACAGGTCCAACGTAGGCCACAGCCTTCAGTAGTTCTGTCTCGCTCCCTTCACTAATCCTCACAGTCCCCGATATCTGAGCTGCCATCCCATTCTGTGTGTAGCTGCACGAGTATTGCTGGAGATGGTGGAGAGATTTTTATTTCATAGGACCTGGTGTGTGTGTATACAACTTCTGCTTTACCCTGGCTTTGTAGCTGTAGGAAGCTTGTGAGTCAACCCCTTCATTAGCCACTATATAATTGTAGGCATTGTACATGTTGCCTCCTTGACAACCATAGTTTCCATAGGGAACTAGGAGTGAAGTACATATAGTCAGAGACATGCATGTGTGTGGGAGTGGTATCCTCACCTGAGCAGTCAATGATGTTCTGTTCACTGAGTAGAGTCAGTTTCCCATGGGCCAGGGACCAGGCTCCCTCCAGAGCTCCAATGGCACTGAAGGCATAGCTAGCTCCACACTGGCCCTGTAGAATTCTTACACTGTATAGCCTACAGCTACATATATCCTATAGTTGTTTACCTGATTCTTCACTCTACCAACTGCTCCCTTTGTCCTCCAATCAATGGAGAAGGGGACAGCTACACTGTATTGTGAGGAGTCAAACACTCTTTCAGAATCTCTGTTTATCCCTTCCTTATGGTAGCCGGTGAGATAGATGTCCTTGAACTCTGCATGTGTCTGTGATAGTCCATTCACATAACATTCACAATACAGATCATACTATACTGTTGCTCTATTCAATCATTAATGTATTCACTCCTCAATATTTCTCATCATACCATGTCTCCTAAGCTGTTCATGGCTAAGGTATATCCAAACACATCAGCATTAGTATTGTGAGCCTCAATGTACTTCCTGTTTGAGAGCCAAACCAGGTGTCTCTCAAGTTCCTCCATATCAGTGCCATAGCTCTTCCCATGGTGTGTCTTCCACAGCCTCCATTCGTCCAAGAACTCATAGTGCAACTCTGCAGCACACACTGCCATCACACTCAGCAATATCACCAAACCATTCATTCTCTCTCTACAGTACCACAGCTGTTGATAATCTTAATACCATCAACACTGCATGTAGCGACGTTACACAAACTGAGTAGATACCAGCTTTTAAATGATGTAAACTGTATAGGTATTGTCTCAGCCTGTATTAGTGAACAACACCACAAATTTGTTTCCATTGTGGAATAAAAGGTTTTCTGAAAGGTTCCATTTATCACCTACCCACTTGAAAAAACACATACACAAAGATCTTGTCTGTACCTACATTTAACTGTTACATGTACCTCAATGAGAAGTGTGCATGCACTTGAGTCCAACACAGTACAATACCATTTGCAATATTATGGTGAGTATATACATGTACTGTGTAAAGATCCTAGTTATTATGTGTGCATGAAAATAGCAGAGCAAAATTAAATTCTTAAAAAGTTATTACCTGCATGTCTTAATCTAAATGAGTATAGACATAATTTATGTCTATGAAACTTGTGTGTAAGACTTTAGTCAATAAATGACATATTTCACTTGTGAAAACATCATAAAATGAATTATGTTTCGAATACAAGATACTATGGCGGGAGGTATGAGAGACATATTACGAGGTATGTGCAGAGTGATAATATGGCTCTGTCTATACAATGCTATATCCCTCAGGTTAGATGATGACATCATATACTTTACATGTAGTAGCTATGGATTCAGTGCTGTATTTGGTGGAATGTTAGCACTCTGAATCAAAGGGTTCAAGAGATGAATATTTGATTAGCCTTGTTCGGGATATGCAATAGTAAAGAGAAGATGTTCAAACCTCATCTGTTACATTCTGACTGATATGTTGGCACAATAGTCTCTGAATTGATTGCAGTGTTCCAGCATTAGAGTAGCCCTGTCTACCACGTCAGGGGAGAAAGGGGTGTTGTAGGGCTACAAAACCCTGGCAGAGATAAAGGACCGTATTTCACACTATTGTTCCTGGTCGAAGTAGGGGCAACTGCGCATGATAGTTATAAAGTATTCCTATACTGTGACGAGGATTAGCTGAGAGATTTGTGCTGGACTTCATATGTCTTGTTCTTTCATATATTTTTAACTGGTGAGTTTAAACTCTTTAATTGCATGAAGTATTACTGTGATATTAGCAGTAGTCCTACTGTACACAATGTATTCCCCATGTAAACAGATCTCAAGTAATGCACTTCCTACTAGTGCTACTGACTATTGCTGTCTCATTGCTGACACTCTGCTACGCCTCTGCACCAGTGTACCAGCTGTCCCAGGAGTGGCACCTGTGGAAGGCCAAACACAGGAGGACCTACACCACCAGTACTGAGGAGCTGGAGAGACACCTAATATGGGTAGCTAATAAGAAATACATTGATGGCCATAATGCTAACAAGGACGTGTTTGGCTACTCTCTCTCCATGAACCAGTTTGGAGACATGGTGAGCTGTTACCTTAAGTACATAGTCCTACCAGGATGGTCTTGCTGATGTGATGATGGTATAGAGGCTTCTCTTGTAGACATAGTTTCTCTTCTCGTATGTCATGTTCCAGACAGACCTGGAGTATCAGACACAGATTCTGACCTACCAACAGACCAACCACTCCTTCTCCAGTGATAAGGTCACGCTCTATCAGCCTGACCCCAGCCTTCAGTTACCGACCTCCCTGGACTGGAGGTCACTGGGTGCAGTCACCAATGTCAAGGATCAGGTGGGCCCAGTCCCTGTGGAGACATAGTTATCTGTACTGTATTCTGCCAATTGCAAGCAACTAGTTGGTATGATCAAGCTAGCCCCTGCAATAATTGTGCAGCATGGGACTCAAATTAGGCGTACATTTTGTAGGGTAGCTGTGGCTCCAGCTATGCATTCAGTGCCACTGGCAGTATAGAGGGAGCAGTTGCTCTGGGATATGGAATAACACAGTCCCTCAGTGAACAGAATATTGTTGACTGTTCAGGTATACCAGCACTCAGTCACTCACTACCACAAATAGTCTGGCATTGTATATAACCAATGCTTGCATACATGAACACACGTACTTTCATGCATTTTAACCCTGGATATTCTTCCTCACTTGTTCAGTTCCCCTTGGCAACAATGGCTGTAATGGAGGGAACATGTACAATTCATTCATGTACATCATTGACAATGAAGGCCTCGACACAGCAGATGCATATCCCTACCAGGGACAGGTGAGTCCTGCCATGGCAATCTCTTCACACACACAGTAACTATAGGAATGCCATCTCTCACTCATTTTCACTGTTTTCTTATCCCCTTCTCTATCTTTCTTCTGTGGAATAGGATGCATGTTCCTCACTGTTCACTGATGTACTGCTATAGGCTAGAGATTATGTTTTGTGTTGAAATGACATGGTCACCCTTGTATCTCTCTTTTTATCGTATACAGCAAATGGGATGCAGTTTTGACAAATATTCTGTTGGAGCTGACATTACAGGTATAATTAGCATTACTGAGGGCAATGAATATCACTTGCAGTCAGCTCTGGCCACAGCAGGACCTATTTCTGTGGCTGTGGATGCCAGTACCAACTCATTTAGAGTGAGTACATACAAACATAGTATTGGTCACATGACAGTCACATGACAGTCACATGACAGTCACATGACAGTCACATGACTACATAGCTACTAATACGAACACACTTAACACTAGCACACAAGGCTATAAACTACAAAGTGACATTTTATGGAGTGATGTACACACCATTAACCCCATTCATAGTTCTATGATGGAGGTGTCCTTAACGCCTTCTGGTGCTCCAGTACAAAGGTGAACCATGCCATGACTCTTATTGGGTATGGCACGTACAATGGCAAGAAGTACTGGATGGTAAAGAACAGGTGAGTATATATGTATCCAAACACTCACATATACACTTGTATTTTGATCACTGGACATTACATGCTGGATCTCCTATGTAGCTGGGGTACAAGTTGGGGCATGTATGGCTACATCATGATGACCAGGAACTATTACAACCAGTGTGGCATAGCTACAGATGCTTCCTACCCAAGACTGTAGCTAGTAGAAGACCACTAGTGGGTGGAGTCTAGAAACTGAATTTATGTTGCATGTAATTCTTTATTTGACAGGCCTTTTGCTTCGACACAATTATATTAGCTATGTCAAAGTCAGTACAGCAAGTGTTGTTATAACATCACTAACTTATTATAAGTCACAGTTTTATGTACCAACTATCAAGTGTCAATGAAAGACTGACTGATCATGTTTGGAAGTCAAAAGTCATGTACCATATACAACTCAGCCACATCTTGAGAGGGGGGAGGGGGTAGTGACACAAATCTTCACTCTAAGATGGGCCTATTGTGTGTACAGGCATGCCATTGTTTGGGTATGTTGATGTTCCCCTACATGCATGAGTACATATACTCAACATACACACTATTACGTGTTGCTACTTGTTAGAATATAGGCTATAAAATGTGTATATAGTCACTAACAGCAGAACAGTTGTAGAAGAACAATTTCTAATTGATTTCACATGTACCTAGTCATGAAGATGGTCTATATAGCTTTCATAGCACTGAGGACGTGACTTTTAGCTAGAGTCTGACAAAGAATATAGTTCTTAAGTTCTTCAAGAGCAAGCTAGAGATATGGGAATGAAGTGGACTGTCTTCTGGCATCTACTGGGACTAGCTGTTGCAGTGGAGCAGCTCCAGTTTATGGAGGAATGGACTCTGTGGAAGACGGAACATCAGAGGAGGTACAGTGGGGAGAGAGAGGAGCTGGAGAGGCATTCAGTGTGGCTCACTAACAGAGAGTTTGTACTCAAACATAATGCTCAATGGGAGTCTCATGGATACAGCTTGTCCCTCAATCAGTTTGCTGATCTGGTAAGTCTTGGGAGAGAGAGAGAGAGAGAGAGAATCCCCTCTATGTTCTACAGACAGATGAAGAATATGTAGCTCATTTAGCTGCCCATACCTACGCTGACTATGATGACCATGAAGTGAAAGTATTTAGAAATGAGGAATCTGTCAACTTACCAGCAGCTATTGACTGGAGGACTAAGGGAGTTGTCACTAAAGTCAAAAACCAGGTTAGTCAAAATGATACTTCTTTTGCAAGGTGTATAATATATTATTTGTGTGATATATTTCATGGCTGGTTCAGGGTCCTCGGCAATGTAACTCCAGTTATGCCTTCTCAGCTGTGGGTGCAGTTGAAGGAGCGTGGGCATTGGCTGCAGGCCACCTCACCAGACTCAGTGAACAGAACATCATTGACTGCTCAGGTAACATCAAATACCCCATTGTCCTTAATGATTATCACCAAATAAGAGCAGTAGTTATATGTGTACATGTTGACACATGTGTTTTTTAAATGCACTACATTGTGTTTAAACTTGTCTATGAGCATTCACTGAAGATAATGAAAGTTTTTGCAGCACTAAATACTACACTAACGAGAGGTTGTTTAGGCTTGTTACCTACAGCCATTCATTGCAAAAAGAACAATTTGTAGTAGAGAGTATGCTACAACCATTCTCTCTGTCATCTTGGCTACTGCTATAGTGTGAAAACTGTGTGAGAAAATTAATGCTATGTTGTGTTTGTTTCTCTCATGCAGTGCCTTATGGTAACATGGGCTGTCGTGGGGGATCAGTATTCAGTGCCTTCCTCTACATGATCAACAGTGGTGTGGATACCTTCAGATGTTACCCTTATAGAGGGAGAGTGAGTGACCCTATCACATTTGTCATCCTAAGCACTATATGTTTGTAGACTCCTCACTGATTAGGACACTTCCTCCTATCATGGATTAACCATGCAGTCTGGATTGGCTCTAGATGTTCCTTCAGTCATACATTCTTGTCTTTCCACAGCAATCCCATTGCAGTTACAGGTCCAACTGCACCGGAGCCAAGATATCTGGTATGGTACGTATTGAATTTGGCAATGAGACAGATCTTCAGGCAGCTCTCGGGACAGTTGGTCCAATTAGTGTCACTGTCGATGGCAGCTCAAAGGCATTCCGGGTTGGTTAGTATAGACATATACAGATAGAGAAGGACACTCCTGTAGACTAAATAGCCTTTAATTAATGATACTGTAATGATACTTGTGCAGAATGAGAACAATTAGTATACATTTCACTAATTAAGCAATTTATGGGTGTCTGGATTAGAGGCTGTATCTATAGGAGAGTATAAAGTGATGACTTATTCTGTCTTGTTTTCAGTTTTATAATCACGGTGTGTTTGACTGGTCTGGGTGCTCCAGTACCAGACTCAACCATCCCATGCTCCTGATTGGGTATGGAACTGCAAATGTAGACCGCATGCCAACTGAGTATTGGCTGCTCAAGAACAGGTGAGAATGTACATGGCTTTCACTGACCAATTCATACACAACATTTTGACCTATAGGCTAGTCAGTCCTGCTGATTGAAATGTATACAACTCTCATTTGACATGTTAGCACACAAAGCATTGTGAGACAGACAAGCTAAAATCTTGCATATATATATGTATAGAAGTGTAAATTTTCCTTCCATTTGTTCTCCCTCTCCTTCTACCTTCCCCCTCTCTCTCCATGCCCCTCCAGTTATGGCACTAATTGGGGTGAGGGTGGCTATATGAAGCTAGTTCGACACCAGTTCAACCAGTGTGGCATAGCCTCTGACGCCCTATTTCCAACACTATAACATATTGTAGCGTGAAAGCATGCAAGAACTTCATTTATTAGTTATGTATATATTTTTAGTGGTAAAGAGACCAAATGAATAGATCAAGTCCACAGCCTCCAATGAGAATATGTGGAAAACACTCCTACAAACACGCAATGAACAATAATACGTCTTACATGTCAGCAACCTTGTGAGCTCTACCCCCAATAGGGTGTAGTGCTTACTTCCTAGAAAAGCCAGGAATGAGGCCAGAGCACCTACGGACAGTGTACATGTTGGAGTCTGTGCCAACAGTCTAGTGGGATATTTTAGCTGCATTGTTTAGATGAATATATGGCACTCGGTTTAATTTATAGCCAAATTTTTAGTCAACATTAGATGTCTGTGGAAGAGTTACAGTAATCCATGAATTACTTGTTGCTGCCAGCTATGTTGATGCCTGCACGAGACTCAGAAATTCCAGAGAACTATAGTGTGAAGACGACAGTATAAGTAGCTAGGATTTGATAATGCAGAAGACCTATAGGAGCTGTCTACCATGGCCACAGTATTCTTTAACTCCAGCAGCTGCATGTGGCTATAGCTATGTGTGTACGTGATTGTGAGGGGAGATTTTGTGTTGGTAGACAGCCCCAGCCCTTTTCCTGGTGGTTCCCTCTTATCAATACTTGTGTGGGAGTATATAGAGTAACTTCCTTGTATACATTTCACTCCCAATGCAATCTGCTCCCAAATGTGTACTGTGTATAAAGTTGCCTAATATTATAGTAACAGGATCTATACTAGCTGCAGATGTTTTTCTTGTGACAACAGAACATACACTATGTCTGACTCATTAATGGCCAGCTTGTCCAGTGTCTGCCCATTGGATGTAAAAATCGTTTGTTGCCAATAGCTGCAGTACTGATGAGGATATGTCTGGAGAGCAGCAGGCAGTGCTGCATACCAACCTCCTGTATGTATATGTAATGCCTCAGTGTGTGGGCCAATGCCCAAGTGGGCGTGTGGTGTCTTGTATAATCTGTGATGTGGTGTTTAAGTGATACACGTGACCACATGCAGTAGCAAAACAAACAATTATGTGTACTATATACTTTCACTCTCTCTCATACAATAACAGACTTTATATGGAGTCTGGGGCAGTAGACGTAGACTACATTACTACTGTCAAACCACACGCTATGATTTCTGAAATTTTGCAACAGTAATCGACTATGTACTAAGTGCATGTGCCTGTAGCTCTCTATATAGCCAGTTCAGTATTCAGCAACTGAAGTGAGATCAGAGATGTCGGGAGAGGATTTCACATCAGATTACAGTGAGTCAATATCTATGTATGTACAAGGAATAGCATCTCAGAGTTCTTTTGTATCGTTAATTGTGTTGAAACTACTCATAAATAACTACACACACATGTATAGCTGACTTGTTCAGCAGTATTCGTTATGTGACACTAGTGGGCTGATAAACCAACTGTAGTTGCTGGCATCCATGGTTACACGTGTAGTTGTAATGTTCATTAGTCCGCTGCCGTAGCAATATTATTATAGGCATAATATTATGTAGGCCTATACCTGGTATTGCTATGTACACGGCTGTCATTGACGAGCTGATTTAGGAAGATATTTGGCACCATATTCGAGGTAGAGATCTGCCAGTGTTACTGAAGTCTACCTTCAAGTCAAGTTCAATATCTTCAGTATAGGGCAGTGAGTAAGGGTGGTGCATGGTCTGGGGGGTGTATTGCCTATGGTAAACAGGCTATAATAGCGAACTGCGTAAGCTGTCGTTCGTTTATGCATATACAAAAAGCGCCCTCTGGCATATGCGCCAGGCAACTACAGTATACATCCAGTGATATTTTTAGCAGTAATTCACCATTAAAGGGGCTGTATGCTGAAGCGCTGTAAACACATATTAGGGGAGGACGCTGCAAAGGTTTGGACTAGAGTGTATAAGTATTGCTACGGCGGGAATGACGGCCTCCGCCCCATCAACTGCATGTAAGTATTGATATCAGAGAATAACTGCTCTCTTGCTAAGGACATGCTCAAGACTTTGAAGCTACATGTGTAATGAGGTGTCACTGCATGAGTAATTAACTTATTAATAGTCCTTGTAGATAATTAATATGAAGTTGTCATATTTCAAGCCTTCAGTTTATATATTAGCTGTCTCCCTTGATACATCAATCACTGTTACAATGGCCATTTCACTCAAAGACAGAAAAACCTGTCAACACTGTAGACTGCCTCAGAGTGTATAGTGGAGTGTGTTTTACGTGTAACTTGAGCCAAATTATATGACATGTGTTCTATTGTGTAGTTGATTATATAACGATGTGTCATCAAGTATGTGGTGATGTAGGACCACTTGAGAATATATAGGCAACAATTATCTCCCCCTCCAGCTACAGCTAGTAGTGTGGTGGCCAGTGGTGTGCCCAGTGGTGTGTCCAGTGGTGTGCCCAGTGGTGTGTCCAGTGGTGTGTCCAGTGGTGTGTCCAGTGGTGTGTCCAGTGGTGTCTCCAGCTACCCTTCTTCAGTTTCAAACGTCACCCTCCTCCCACCTCCACTGCCCAGCTCTAGCCTTATCTCATCTTCCTCAACCATCCGTTCCCAACTCACTTCTGTCACTTCCCACCCTCCTCCCTTCTCAACACTCTATACAACCACCTTTACACCTCTCTCCCCACCACTCTCCTCCTCCATCCCTCCACTCCCTCCAACCATCTCACCTTCCCTCCCACCTCCACCAGCCAACAGTACATCAGACATGGATGTACCTCCCACCATCTACCTGGTGGCTGTCTCTGTGGCACTGGTTACACTCTTTGTAGTCATAATCTCTCTCGTTTGCTGTATTGCCATCTACCTACGAGTCTGCAGGAAAAAGTCTCCACAGAAGAGAAGTATGCTATACTTGTATATACATTGAATGTTACGTGCACAGTAGTCTGTATAAGACCCTAGCTTGACACCCTTAAAACAGAGGTGCACGGATTTGGGCTAGTAAAGTCCGTATTCATGATCTAATAGATTTGTCATGCATGTATTCTGCAGGTCAGACCTTCAATGGAAAAAGCAGCATTGATAGAGTTGACCACCCAAAATCTCTCGAGTGAGTCCTCATATATATATACATGCTTTCTCTATATACACACATGTCAATGTTAGATGTGGACAGCCAAGTGGTCTGTCTGAAGTACCAAGCAGGCATATGCCATTTTGACTAGGGCAGTAATCCACACATACCTGTTGGTTGGTTGTGTACATAGCAAAATTGAAGAAGAATGCTTGTTGACATAGCGTAATTGTACGTCCACCTCCCTTAGCAATGGAAACTACCCACTCTGTGTATTGTCCTAGAGTTTCACAGTGTGTACTCCGGATCCATATACACAAACACTTCAAATGTCATAAAAGCATTCAATGTGTGTTTAGTCAGCTTCTAGAACTACAGAGACGATCGACATAAAGAAATGCATGATGTTTTATGACATAATAAAGCCACAGGATAACTGTCTGATGTTATATTTTATCTCAGGGCCTACAATAATGGAGACAGTCCTAATGCCCTTCGGAAAACAGATGACTCAGCAATGAGATATGAGCTTCAGACAGTGAACACAGCCAATAGAACAAGCACAGACTCTAATTATACAAATAACCCTCAGTTGGGGAGGACACCACTGTTAGGAGAGAGGCTACATTCGGCTGCTACTAGCAGTAATCCACAAAACAGCAGTCTTCAAAGAGATGCCCACTCCTCAAGTGACCATTCCACAGGTGTTGGTACCTCCACCAGTCATGTGATACCAGCACTAATATCACCACATCGTACAACACCAGGTCTGCAGCAACAAGGTGTCCCTCAACTCGATGGTGTTCCAGAACACAACTCTGCACAAGCTGCACAAGCAAAGATTGCAGCTGAGTTAAAGGCTGGACTGCTTTCTGCCCACAAAAACATTGAAGAACCAGATCCAACTTGTCTTTATGATGTGCCATCCAGTGCTCTTGCTAATACTGCAGCAAGCACATTTCCTGGAGCTGGAGCAGAACTAGGACTATACGATGTTCCTAAGAGTGCCCTCATAGCATCAGGTCACTATAAAGTCCCTCCACTAGCATTGGCTATGCCTGTCTCTGATGGCATATATGACGTACCTCCATCAGCTGTGTATGATGTACCACCTGATTATTACGGCCTCTCTGGGAAAGGGTCAGACATATACGATGTTCCTCCGCCATCAGGGACACGTCCTCGACTCAACTCTTTACCTACCTCACAGAAGGAGTTGGTGGATGCCCGTACATCAGTATTTGGTTCTCCTGGTTCAGATAACGTGTTTGGTGCATCTGATATCCCTCAGTCGGGGCCTAACTATGGACACTATGACGTTCCTAAACATCTCATGATGGCCTACATGGAAGAGAACAAGACTGCAATGATGAAGGATGGAAAGCGGCAATCTAAGAGAAACAGCAATCCAATTTCTCTATATGATGTCCCACGCAAGGCGCTCCTGATGGCCGACTTCTCTTCCAACCTCCCTGGTCCCCCTACAGCTCCTAAACCCACCAGACGTGATAGTAAAGTATCTCGAAGTAGTTCCTTCTCATCACCCATTGCCTCTCCGGACTATAGACCACACCCAAATGCTATCTTCTACGATATTCCTCCGTTGGACCCCGAGGTTCTAGCCCGGAGAGAAGCCCAAGTCCCTATGTCCAATGAAGCAGATACTTCACAGATGGTCAAGCGAAGGCAGCACAATGAGGGTACCTCCATACACTCTCCCAAGAGAAGGCACTCTATGCCATCAAGAAAGAAAAAGAAAGTCCCACCACCAACTAGAACCAAGCCAAAGAAGAGTGATGAAATTGAAAGCAAACACTAACATACAGCACCAGATGTAATAGTCACTTGTTTATGTTTGAAACAGCACAGTATCTTTTGTACCCATGTTATTACATGTACTAAATGCATACAGTTTGTTTTCAGATATAGTGTTATGGTTGTCAGTCCCACCTCACCCTCAGTGTTGTGTAATGTATGTACCATTCAGTCTTGTGTGTTGTTTTCAGTCTGCCATTCACTCTGTCAATGTTTACATGACTGTCACTACATATAGCAGTATACAGCACTATGATATTATATATTTTCAATATACATGTATATTCTAGGAATGTAGCATGGCTCTTGGTGTTTCGCAGGTGTTGTTGTGCAAACTTTGCACAGGAATGATTGCTTGTGAAACTATCGTTATTATGAATAGTCCGATGGTAAAGATTACTAACTTAGGCAATTTGTGGATTCCAAAGGCTGTAGAGCAGAGATCCATACATCATGAAGGAGTTATTCTAGAGAGAGGTCTATACCTACAAGGAAGATGAGTGGAAGTACTGTCAGCATCTCTTCAATGGGGAGTGGGACTCTGCCTGCTAGTAAGTCATACCTATATATATTAAGGCAGTTAGCTGATTGGAACTTAAACTCTACAGGCAATGATACTGTTGCTGGTCTCCATACTACCCACCCAGAAATTCATTTAGCAATAATATATGGCATCACTGTTGCTGGACTAGTGGTACTAGCAGTGGTCACAGTGGTCATCACCATTGTGTACCATAGGAGACAAGAGGACACCAGAACACACTACAGAGTTGCCAAGACAAGAGGTACTCCAGAGGAATAATAACAGACAAGGCAATAGTGAACATCATACCTTATTATAACAACTTATACAATCACTCTCTAGGTTCTGTGCCTTCGAATTCAAGTGCTGGACTTAGAGAGCTACAAAATGAAATACAGTAACTTGTCTACATGTACATGTACAGTTACTATAGCAGTATTGATGGTAGTCCTCAATGTATTAGATCTGGGGGGAGTGAAAGATACAGTATGGATCTAATTACAACAGAGAAAGAGAACCTTGAGTCAAATTCACCCGGAGCCCAGCCCACAAAAACCACAGAGAGGAGTTCAGAGGTTGCAGAGTGCAGTGCTACTTCATCTGTCAGTATATATCAGATAAGAGCCGATTATAGAAGCTAGGTCCTACTTCAGTCTTGTGCTATAACTACCATCTTCCATAGATCCCAGAGGAGGGAGAAGAGCAGAGAGCCAGAACTGGTATCTATGGAGATATTGATGATAAAGGGAACCTTACATCAGACCTTCGACAGAAAGAATGTGACCATTTCTCATTTGAAGATGGTGCAACTCTCGATGACTACCCTACAAGTGTTGACCTGGAGATTGCAGATAGCTATCGTGACAGTGATGCTCAGAGGGCCCAAACCATGGGTTATCTTGACATATACAACAGCCAGATCCTGAAAACAGTCCCTCCAGCTGGTGAAGAATACATGACAAATGAGAAAGAAGGCAAATACTTGACATTGTCTCTGCCTCGTACATCCATAAGACAACAAGACACAGAGAGAATAAGTTGTTCTCCACCCACTAAATCTGAACTCCCTGAACTCAATGTCCTGACAGTTATCACAGAAAAGACTGGGAGCTGTGGTACCAGTGAACCAGTACTAACAACTGCATGTGAGGTGTCAGCTGGTTTGGCAGAAGCACAGGAGTTTTTGAGCAGAAGTGTCTGTGACCTCTTGGAAATGACAGAGGCTATGTCAGAGGAAATATGTGAGGAGGAGAGCATACCAGCACATGAATCAGACAACGATATACAGAGCGTGTTACTTGGAGAAGATAGCATTGAAGAACTACAAATATCTCACGTTTGACATGATAAAGTTTAGATAGCAAGTAGCTAGTTAATTTACAAGAGTGATTGTTATTCATCACCATACACTGTAGTGGATGAAGTGTACATTGTACTACAAAACAACCTTGTTAGTCACACAATGAGTATGACCTAGTATACACAGTACTACATTCACTAAAAGATGATCATGTGATTAAATGTACACAGTACAGTCTTAATCAGCACGTAGCTCTACATAAGCCATCCGAGGAGTTTCCTAGGAATACAGGGTGAGTTATAGTAGAGAAAGTGACTTCACCAGATTTTCCTAAGTACATAGCTAGCAGTATGTGTATGCAATAGCTTCGTGAACTGTTAATGATGTTTCCAACTGTGTATGTAAGGAGAGACAAGCAATTGTGTGATACATGCATATTGTAATAAGACAGTTGTCTTCCGTGATGACAAGTTGATTGTATATAATTATCTCTCTCTCTTTATAGAAAATTAGATCCCTTAAAATGCCCCTTTTCACTGTACTGAGCACTTGTCTGCTGCTGTGTGCATCACTCAACAGAGTCCAATGTGTGGAGTATTTTGTGACTCCAGATACAGACACTACTGCCCACTGTCCTCCTTACTCGGCTACCTGCCTCACTCTGCAGCAATATGCGCAAGATGTCTCCACCTACTTCACTTCCAATACAGTATTCTATTTCCTCACTGGTAACCACTTTCTGAACATCTCCATATTTGTGGCACACCAGGAAAACCTGACATTAACCCTCGCCACTTCTTCAGTTAAGGCTGTTGTACAGTGTGTAGAGCCTGTCTCCCTGAACTTCTTCAACGTTTCAAATGTGGTCATTGAGGGTCTGGAGTTTGCTGATTGTGGAAGTGTGAATAGTTCTGCCATATATCTCGACCTTGTCACCTCGGTAAACTTGACTGGGTTAACCCTGCGTAATAGCTCCAATAACGATGTGCTGGGACACAATGTCAACCATACAATGATCGAAGACTGTAACTTTGGTATACTACCATTGGCATCTGAAATGACTGAATTTTTACATCATTTAGAACTTGTGTTTGATAATAATGGATCTGTATCACAACAAAGTGCAGTCAGTGAATTTAAAGTCTGGATCTCCAACAGTCATTTCTACAGCAGCAGCAGAGGTGCCATACATATCAGGATCCTGGAGTCCCCCCACCCAGTTGTGGTAAATATTGATAGTATCACAGCTCTTGGGCCATTTAGAGATGACCTGGTGTTGACTGTGGCTTACAGAGCTACAGTGTTAGTAGCGATGGACAGTGTACACAGTAACAGACTGGAAATTACTAACAGTCAGATACTATATAGTCGCTCACGTGCAATGATATTCACACTGTTCAGCAATGGATTGATTCTCATCAGGAACTGTACCCTTCATCAATCCAAGGGAGGGGCTCTGGCAGTCATCATAGGGAGCTCTGAATTGTCATCTCTGCACTTTGTTATCCAAGACTCGGTCCTCAGTCACAACAGTCTCTATGGTGACACTGACGCAGGTTCTGCCTTACTTGTTCAACCTGATCACAACATTAGGTTCATAGACTTTGGACTTGAAGTAACCAACACATCATTTGATAGCAACCTTCATATCAATACTCTTGGGCTGGTGCAGAGCACAGTGTATCTGGCTGATGTCATCAATGCCTCTTTCTTAAACTGCAGATTCCACTCAAATATGGCCACAGCTCTTCTTGTTGCAAGAGGTTTCATTCACATCTCTGGCTACATGGAATTCTATAACAACTCAGGATATCAAGGAGGTGGTATTGCTCTCTATGGCTACAGTTTCATTAACATAGACACAAATGATACACTAGTGAACCTCACAAGTAATCAAGCCACTAATGTAGGGGGAGGCGTCTTTGTCCTCGAGAATTTTGTTCCTTTTACTCAACCATTTCCTAACCCCTGCTTCTTTAGGACAAAAGACAATGTCCACAACACAAGTTTTCTCTTCATTAACAATACTGCCATGAATGGTGGTAATGCCATATATGGGGAGTCCATTGAGAACTGTACAGCAAGTACTAATAACGTAGGAGCCATCACAGGAAGAGAGATACTTACCTCGTGGCCTATGTTCTACTTTGACCCTAGCTTTACAACAGATATATCAGTCATCTCATCAGACCCAACTCGAGTGTGTGTCTGCGAAGGTGGAATGCCCAACTGTAACCTGGGCTATATATTGAAGTCTGTGATTCCAGGCCAAGCAATCACAGTATCACTAGTGACAGTGGGACAGATGTTTGGTGCTGTCAGTGGCTCTGTTTATGCCAAGTATCTACTACCAGAGCATAATCACGTATACTACATAGAGGAAAGGGACAGATCTCAGGCTACTAGTGCTCTGCAGTGTATGAACATCAGCTTCACCCTCTCATCCACAGCTAGAAATGCAACTGTAGTCCTCACATCAGAGAATGTTACAGTGCCATACTTGCCTCAAGAGGAACTGGAATTTGCCTTAAATACTTCGTCTAGACTAATTCAAGAGATCCTCCTGTCATATCCCGTCTATATTAATGTGTCATTTGAGGACTGCCCACTGGGGTCAGTATTCAGGCAGGAGTATCGTGGCTGTGTCTGTCGTCAGGAGTTAACTGAGCAACACATTTCTTGTAACATACTAGAGCAGACAATAACACTACCAGGTAGAGTGTGGGTGAATGTATCTTTCAACAGCAGTGGTGAACAGGTTGGTGTTATAGTGGAACCCTGTCAGCTACAATACTGTAACTTAGAGGAAAACAGTATCACTTTGAAAGATCCGGACACACAGTGTGCCCACAATCGATCAGGTACTCTCTGTGGAGGTTGTCAGAGTGGCCTCAGTCTGACTCTGGGACCTCCAACCTGTAAGTCATGTTCAAACAACTATTTAGGTCTTCTGGTCCTCTTCATTGTCAATGGGTTCCTTCTGGTTTTCTTCATCAAACTACTCAATCTGACAGTCTCACAAGGGACCATCAATGGACTCATCTTTTATGCCAACATTGTATGGGCCAAGCGCTTCTTGTTCTTCGACACAGGCCGGACGTCATTCCCGCTGGTCTTCATAGCATGGCTTAATCTGGACTTCGGAGTGCAGGCTTGCTTTTATCACAGGATGAACATGTATGTTCTGACTTGGTTGCAGTATGCCTTCCCCTTCTACATCTGGTTCATAGCTCTTCTGATCATTATTGCAGCCCGCTACTCCTCTAGGATGGCAAAGATCTTTGGTACCAATTCTGTGCAGGTACTAGCAACTCTGTTCCTTCTCACTTACAATAAGATACTGAGAAACATTATTAATTCCCTCAACGTAACTAAAATCAAGTTTCCCGGGGACTCAAGTAAACTGGTGTGGACACATGATGGGAATTATGAGTACCTTGGTTCTCATCATGTCTATCTCTTCATAACTGCCATTGTCTTCCTGCTCTTTGCCTGGCTACCATATACAGTCACCCTATTGTTTGGACAATGCCTATTAAGGCTCCCCCACAGTCGACTCAGTGGCTACCTAAAGCCTTTTCTGGATGCCTACTACGGCCCTCTTAAAGACAGGTACAGGTTCTGGGTTGGACTACTGCTGCTATTGAGAAGTGCCATCTTGCTGGAGTTCGCTCTGAATCCACAGAATACTGGAGCCCTGGACCTACTGGTGATATTTCTTGTGGCCGTTCTGCTGATATATCTCCTCACTCGTTGGGGAGGAGTGTATAAGAACAAGTATGTAGGGCAGCTGGAGACATCATTTTTACTCAATCTGGCTGTTCTTGCAGGAGTACAGATGTACATACTGATAGTTGGATCAGGTCAGAGGGCAGCGACAGAGACATCAGTCTCCATTGTGTTCGTAAAGTTTGTATTCATCTTACTGTTCCACATCTATTGCAAATTTCGTAATTTCATCATTGTTAGACGTTTCGAGACAAAGATCAAGAAGTGGTTACCAGATGAAATGTCAACTGAAATTGTACGAACCATCACTTTGAGTGAATCACTTCAAATTGAGAGTGTATCTTCTGCTGGATCTGATGCCGGGATCAATGAATCTGCTTCTCCTTCACCCCCAGGCCCTGCTGCTGGGATTAGGAGATACCTCAGACACACTACCAACAGAGCCAGGCCCAGGAGGAGTGTCGTCAGGGGACACAGAGCTAGAGCTGTAACCCAACAGCAACTCCCCAAGACTAATGTGAGTTTCTCTGTCGTGGGAGATTCAATGGAGACTGACATGTCACAGGTACAGTAGTTATCACAGTACTGTGACTTGTGATAATATCATTTCTGTCCACACACAGCTTCGAGAGTCACTATTGGAAAACTAGTACAATGATGTAATGGTGATGTCACTAGAGACAAACACATGAGAATAAAATTTTAATATACAGCTGTTTGTGATGTGTACATATATTTATGAATAAATAGACCTTAAATTATGTTCTTGTAAAACACTCTTTGGATGATGATGATGATGAAATAAAATTTTTAATAATTTGTCATGGCAACCAAGAACTCTCTGCAGACACGATTCATCCATGTTCTTGAAGTCGGTAGCAATCCTTCTACATATCCAAAGTGGCCGCCAGTGGAGGTGGTGACTAGTAGAGTGTGTGGGTTGCTGGAGAACTCCTTCACTGGAAGAGCTGAAGAGGGAGAGGGAGAGAGAAGGGTGCAAGAGAGAGAGAAGGATAGATATAGATCACTCACAGTGTGCAGGGACAAAGGGATCATCAGTGGCTGTAAGACAAAGCAGAGGAGTCGTGATCCTGTGAACTTTGTCCCAGTTGTTAGCTGCTGCATAGTAGTCATCAAGAGAAGGATAGCCAAAGAGAGGGCAGATCAACCGCTCGTCAAGTTGGGAAACACTAGTGGACTATTAATGGAGGACACATACCAGTACATATACTGTGGTATGGGGAATGAGTACCTCTAACACATAGTCCAAGTCAAGTGGTAAGTCATTGAGAAACTGCTTGGATACTGCAGCTGCATTCCTACATGATAACTGGGACTAAATGACGTATAATTATCAGTGATTATAGGGAGTACCTCTTTATTAGTGCCTTCATGGAATTACACAAGTGTTTGATGTACAGCCTGTTGAAAAAGTTCCCCTCTAGTTGGGCCCTAGTCATATGGACATTCCAGGGACAGGAGATTACTAGGGCAGCCTTCAGGTCACTGTGAGGCCCCATCTGGTGTAGGTACTGGGTGACTAGCATCCTAAGGATCACATGGAGAGAGTTACACACACACACACACACACACACACACACACACACACACACACACACACACACACACACACACACACACACACACACACACACACACACACACACACACACACACACACACACACACAGTACAGTACTTACCCTCCTAGTGATATCCCTATAGCGACCACATCTGACTGAGGGAATGATTGGCAGATAAAGTTCAGGACATGTTGAAGGTCGTCAATCTTTGTGGCACAATAGATACGTTGTGTCTGATGAGAGAGAGAGGGGGGAGGGGGGGGGGAAGTATGATGTCACCCACCAAGGATGATAAGAGAGACTACATGACAGTACACTAGTAGTCAGTCATAGGGAGTGTTGGAAGGGAGCACACCTTCAGTCTCAAACCTCCCGTTCCCCTCTGGGTGAAGACCACAGGCCTATATCCAGCACAGAGTCCATCCTCAGCCACATACTTAATGTACGTGTCTCTACTGGTGCCTGTACAATAGGGACACATGCCATGTCTGGGGGGAGGTATAATGATGGATGACCGACCAGTTAGTCCTGCGAGAATGAGCAAGATGGGAGCATCTCTCTTAATGTCTGCCTCTGTTCCCTCCCTCTCTCCCCAGTCCAGCCCCACCTCTCCACCATCTGGCATTGTCAAAATAGTCCTGAGAGGGCACAAGATTTGACACATGACACATGTAGGACTGTCGTTTAGCAATACCTGTGATACCCAATGTCAGTGTCTCTTTGTAAAATGAACCTAGAGAGAGTGGTCATGTGACAGTTTACTGCCCAGACAGTTGGCCAATACCGCTGCTGTAGAGTAGGGCAACAAGTCAGGAGGTGTGGCTTTAGCTTGGACCCTCCCCCATAGAGGCGTGGCTTCTTCACCATACAGGTGAGATAGTAGAGAATGTAGAGAGCTGAGCCAAGGAACAACGCTGCTAGCAGCCTAGAAGAAACCATTGTAAGCAGTCAGGCGGTAAATGAGTACACTGTAGTGCAAAATACAGTACTCATGTTCGTATATAAACAGGTCATTGTGCATGACAACGTGCTAGGAGATGATAGGTATATGATGGCCACCAAGGCTCTAGTCTGTTGTATATATACCTGGCTCCATTGTGGTGAGGCGTACTCACGTTCAGCAGACACTCTGGCAGCCAAAACTCTCCTTGATCCAGCCACGCCATGTCATGACTCCACATCCGCAGATCCTCCCTCAAAGTCTCCTAGTTGTTGGCGCATGCGCCGACCTAGAAGAGACGGTGACCACGCCTTCATAAAACCACGCCTACCTTTGGCCGATGGACGTCTTTCAGAAAGCAAAGGGTTTACTGAGCTCTGGCCAACTAGAAGAGTCCTGCCTTCTCTTCACTCACTTTATAGATGGCCATCATGACTCCAGCGAGCACAGGTCGTCCGTCACAGACGCCTACAACAGTAGAGGCCACATCAAGTACCTCAGTGTGGACTTCCCTGGCGCCATAGCCGACTACAGTCAGGCAATAGAGCGAGACCCTTCCTTCACCATTGCGTGGTATAACAGAGGACAGGTCCAATATCGCCTCGGTGAGTAGTAGGGAGGGCATGCTTTAGAGTAGACAGTTGGTGGGAGTGTCCTGATTTCAGGGGACAAATGCAGTACTATTTGGGGCCACATTTATCATGTACAGGTCGATACCAGAAGGCTGAGCATGACTTGAGCAGAGCACTAGAGCTAGACCCAGACTTCAGAGACGCACAGCTCAACTTGGCTCAGGTGAAGAGAGACCTTGCAGCTGGCCACAGGTTCAATACTCCTGACTCTGACGTCATCCTTAATAAACCTCCATAGTGTGTGTGCCTCCATAATGGCGTGTGTATGTACACCTCCTGGTCCATCGTGTGGGTTGGGTTGTTGGTAATATGCTATATTTGTGGTCAGTGACTTTATATAATCATCTTTCAATCCAAAAATATCTTGTAAACCAATCCCTCCTACAACAAATAAATAATTATGACTGTCAGCCAATGATTAGGTGTGTGTGTGTGTGTGTGTGTGTGTGTGTGTGTGTGTGCGCGCCTGCTAGGAGTACTTATAGTTCTCTCCGATGTCTGTTCTTTTCTTCCTGTAACAAGTCAGTCTTTCTAGTTCCATCATAGTCTTGCCATTACTAGTGGCCACTGAAGCTCCAATGGTCTGTGACTGGGTGTGTGGTAAGTGACTGTCATAGTAAGTCACCTTCTCTGGTAGCACCTTCTTCTCAATTGGGTTCCCCTGCACAGGTATATCAGAAGACCAGAATTGGTCATTACTGTTTATACCAATTCTGGTCTATTTTGCATCTACATTACGTATAGGCTACTGAGATTAGCCTACCCATCGTCACATGACACATCTAGTCACTGAGATTAGTACTTTTACTGGTCTAAAAGTACTAATCTCAGTAGCCTATAAGTATAACTAATGTATTTAGACCATAATTGGTAGAAAACAGTATTGGCAGAATAGACCAATTCTGGTCTCCAAACACAGCTCCCCTGCCATACACACAACCATGGTCCCAGTATGTAATGGGGAATGAGGTAATGGTACCTTCAGGTCATATTCTGTAAGAAAACCCCATCTGCTTTCCCTGGAGAGTGGGAAATGTTATGGAATCACATTGGGCTCTCCTTTTACTAGGACAGAGGTAGTAGTTGGTAGTAGTAGCAGTGACTGCCTACCATTGTTTTGCTGCATTGGCTTCCCTGTGTACTGCCTCCTCCCATATTCTCTCCTGGGCTACCACGTTGCAGTCACGGGACCCATGCGTCTTCTTGTCAGCCATTGCTGTTCCCGCCAGTGAGTTCGAAAACGAAAAAGGGGTGGGGTAAAGGATTATTAATGCGCATGCGCATTATTCGAGGCGACACACCCACTTACTGCTATGCCAATCATGTGGGCGTGGCTGATCGTCAGTTGACTCACTTGACACCTTGACCAAGACCAGTGGCTCTACTAGCGCTCTACTACTTGTAGCCATTCAGTCTCCATCAGTGGTGAGTTGTAAGGATAGGGTCTCTAGGCCAAGATCCTCCATTAATCTCCATATGTACAGTGACCAATATTCACCACCAGACTAGTCTCGCCAACCAGACTCTCTCGGGAGGAGGAGGAGAGAGAGTCTGGCTGGCGAGACTACCACCAGACAGGGCTAGCTGGCCATTAGTAACTTGTGGTGTCATGTGTTGGGCCTGAGATTTGACAGTATTAACTGCACCTCCCACTGTAGATGAAGAGAGGTGCAGCTCTTGTCAAGGTGGTAGTACTACTGTACGTGTGGGGGTGTGGCTACACAGATGGTGAGTAGCTAGATGTAGTGAGGGGGCTGTAGTCAATATGTGAAGAGAGTTAACCAATGCTCCCTCCCTCCCTCCCTCCCTCCCTCCCTTTGAAATTTCTCATTACAGCTCAAAATACCTGCCGCCCTGCACCTGTACGTCTTGAGGGACTAGGTGTCAGTTTTGCTGGTCGTGTTGAGGTATGTGTAGAGGGTGAGTGGGGAGCAGTGTGTAACACTGACAGCAATCAATGGAGTCTCAAGAACGCTCAGGTGGTGTGCAAGGAGTTGGGATACAGTCTAGCCATCAACTCCATCCCATGGGAGAGGTATGTGCACAGTAAAGGAACACTTGCTAATCTACCCTCGTAGTGTTTCATGAGCAGCATGTGCATGGAACTGTAACCTTATGTAACTACTGACAACCTACACTGAGACAAAGGAAGTGTTATGGAGTGTCTCATTCCTCATTCCATGAATAGAACAACAACATCTGTGAATGTCACATGACATATACAGTAACTATAATGGTGTTAATTATGAATGAGGTGTCATCATCCTACCACAGTCTGCCAGATTATCTGCATGCAGTCTCCCCTCCAATCATCAGTGAGGTGGAGTGTAATGGAACAGAGACCAGTCTACTGGGTTGCTCTCATTCCACCACCCCCTCCCCATCATGCACTACGTTCACAGTTGCTGCCATCGTATGCAAAGCAGGTACATGATAAATGTACTCTCATGTCCTCAAGTAATGTACTTTTGACTTTACCCTAATCTCCCTCCCCCCAGCGGTCACAGCTGGTGATGTCAGGCTGGTAGGGGACACTGCAAACTACAGAGGAGCTGTGGAGTACTATGATGAGTTTTTTAGATGGACTGGGGTGTGTGCTGACTCCGCCCACTCCAGCTCGTGGACCTCCAACACTGCTGCTGCTGAGGTGGTGTGTGCTCAGATGGGCTATGAGGGGGGAAGGCCCTTCTCACTGAGGTACAGGACTAACAGACTACACAATCAGGACACCCTGTTAATCAGGACACCGGGATACAATAATCAGGACACTAACTCCATCAGGCTAGAGGGTCTCTCCACTACACCTAGAGACTGGAGACTATATCTCTCTTCTTTCCCTCCCTCCTCCTTCCCTGTGTAGTATTGACT